>SSNP01000227.1:0-158694 GCA_006937955.1 Pachypanchax playfairii | reverse complement strand
ACGACGGCGGCGGGGGAACGTTACGACAGTGAGCTTTCACGGGAGACCAGTAGGGGGAGAGCGAGAGCAAAACTTACTTAGTTCTGCTTTAACTTTGTATTACCAGGAAGGCTGTCAGGTAAACGATAATAGGTATTTTAGGACCAATATCTGTCAAAGTGTTTGCAGTCTTTTTCTACCTTGACACATTGTTCTTCAAGTCACTATTTTTTGATTTTCTGTTCCTTTGATGTTTGTTTTCCTTTCTTTGGCCCGCTTCTCATTGGGTACCTTCACCCATCTATTTATCCAATCAATCTTGTTCTATCCTTTTAGCCTTTTATT
Organism: Pachypanchax playfairii; assembly: GCA_006937955.1. Classification (NCBI taxonomy): domain Eukaryota; kingdom Metazoa; phylum Chordata; class Actinopteri; order Cyprinodontiformes; family Aplocheilidae; genus Pachypanchax; species Pachypanchax playfairii. Next base: position 158,370 of record SSNP01000227.1, on the reverse strand, counting down.
CACTCATAGACATTCAACTGGCCATCCTTCCAATCACTTATCTTCCTACTACATTGTACATCACATCTTCTCCTCACCCCTACTCCCTACTTGTAATGTTGCATGCCTCTCATTCTGTACTTTCAAATTCAATGCCTGTGCTAATTTAACTGCTTTCAATTCACCTGTACTTGCTCTTCTACTTGACGAAAATTATCTAGGTTCAATTGTTTGCTTCATGTTTTTATAATTTTTGCAGAATTCTCTACCTGCTTGCTTTCATTTTGAGTTACTGTTATTGTATTTTTTCCCAATCTTCTACACCAAACAAACAAACAAGCAAGCAAATAAATAAACAAGCAAATAAATGATGATCCAGTTCATTTTCTCTGTTTTGGTTTTAGCATTTTTCAGTTTTATTTTGCTTGTCTTTTTTTTTTTCCTTAAGGCCAGCTTGTGCACAGTTTAATATTTCCTGTCCTCTCCTCTTCCCTTTGACCTTAATCACACAAAGAAACTTGTTTTACGCTCAGTCTCTTTTTTCAACATCTTTCTCATTCTAGACATTTTGTTTCTCCTCTTCCACATTTCTTACATTTCTCCTTCTAATATTTCATTTTACCTTCAAGTTTTGTGTTGTCTCCTCCTCTTTTCTCCATTTGATTCCAGCTCATAGGTTTACCTTAAATTTCAGTTCAAAGGTTATTCCCATCCTTTTCCAACACCCAAGTATTGCCCCTTTTCCCTGTTTAATGTAACACTGCAAGCCTCTCTCTTTATTTCTGCAGTGGATTCATACCTCTCCCTTTCTCTTCCCTGCTCTCCTTTTTCTTTAATCATACATGCCCCCTAGTGTGCAATGAATAGTCTCATTCAAATCTTTAATATTCACAGATTGTATAACCCTCTAATGTAATTACATTGATAGAGACAGCAAGCACATTATGATTATAACTGTATGTAAGAGGAACTCTGCTTTTTATTATGTAATTGCCTTAAGCATTTTCTTTTCTAAGCAACTTATATAAAGAATAATTATATAAATAAAACATCCTGTTATGAAATTGTCACTAAAAAACACAAAGTCAATGTAAATAAATGTTTCTGGTTTTTTTAATCCTCCAGATGAGGCTACATACAACTTATTATAATAAGTTACAAATGTTCAATAAATTGCAGCATACAAAATATAATGGAATAAAAAAAAAAAAAGAAATACATATTAAATCATCATTCAAAAAATCAGTTTTACACAGTCAGTTGGATCATTTTGGATTAGCTTTCTGCTCAGTCACACAAAATCACCTACTAGCACAAAATAAATATTTAACGCAGTATTAACTTCACTGCTTTCAACAAAGAGAACTGAATATCTGATATAAGGAATAGACATTCACAGTTTAGCTAATTTTGTTTGTTTTCAACTAATTGATCTTTTTATTTTGACCAAAATGTCTTTATTTCCAAATTCACAGTTTTTTTGTTGGACAGTTTTTCATCATATGTTTGTAACTAAATTTGTCAATGTAGTTTTGACAGTTGAACCAATTTAGCTTGAATATGATTGTGGAGTCTTCATTGTAATGAATCAATTTTCTAAACTAGCACCAAAATGAATGTCCTACAGCAGAATACTCAAACAGATTTTTTTAACATCTTGGATTTTACTATAATATTACACATCATTTCTGTTTCTTGTTGCATATTATTTCTGAGACAGAAGTTATGAAACAGGAAATTACTTCCAAAACTGTTTGTCAGATAGGAAATTTTACCAAGTCTCTACCTGTTTGGTTTGCTATTCTGGAGCACCACTGAAAAGCACAACACTATGCTTTTAGATACTTTAATTTATAAATGTTGGAAACATTTGGGGGGGTCCATCAATTTCCAATGGGCATAGTGTCAGACCTATCATGAGATCATTTTACCTGTATTGATGTGTCTGAATTGACTTTAACAAAGTTTTTATACAATTGCTGGGTTTCACTCACGTGACTCGGAAGCCGCGCGAAACTCAAATGGGGGTCAGGAAGTGTTTCACTTGGCCACAACAACACAGCGCGATGTCGGAAAGCAACTATAGTAAGGCTTTAAATTAAACACCACAGACGCGATATTGCGAAAAAATATATCTTCATTTAGGTTAGGACCCGTACAGTTTAAAAAGATCGGACTTTAAATACAGTCTGGAGGATTTACCCTGTATTGAAGCTATCGACATAAACTCTCGTCCTGCATACCTCTTTTTACACAGCAAATCAAATGAAAACCTTCAAAAGACTGGAAGCTTAAAACTATTTTGTATCAGTTTGGGTCAACGGTTTGGGATCCAGAGAGGCTTTAAATGGCTGTCGTCTTGTTTTTGCACGGGTAAGTCATGAGTTGTGCTACTTTTAATTTGTGATAATAATACTATTACTAATGCTAATTACGAGTGTGTTTATGTGCTAGGATCTACATGTAAATACTTTATTATGCCTTTTTAAATCCAAATTTCTATTAGATTTGTTTGATTTTAAGTAATTTCTCTCTATATATTTCTATAATGTAGTTCAACCATTCACAGAGATCCACAGAACCCCCCATAAAAACGTGGTTTGTGGCCAGAGAAAAACTTGTTTACATGCCATTTTTGTAGATGTGTTTCTAAGTAAATGTTCACTAAAACACGAGAACATTTTTTAAACCCTTTTATTAAACCTTTTAGAATGTGATCGCTGCAAACTCTAGCATTGTCCGTTTCTGCGCGTCTTGTTTTTAACCGGAGATAAGTGATCCATTTCATAACCCTAACCCATTTCTGCTGTCTTCTTTTGGTAAGTTTTTTAAAATTAAGACCTTTGTGGCACACGACTTTCGAGACACGAAAAAAACGTTTGTCTTTCTCCCGATTAGAGTGGTTGCAACAACCGCAGACCGCACAGATTTTGGGCATTTTAAAGCTGAATCAGCAGAGTTCAGCAGGGTTCTGTGCAGCGGCGGTTACTTCCTGACCCCCATCTGCATTTGGTGATGTCAACGCTACGTCATGTGAAACCCAGCAATTGCAGGCCGTTCTCCCCTGACCAGGAGTGGGACATGAGAGTGGACTTGAAAACGCAGCTCCGGTTCCCCACCGAGATCACAACCACATCTCTGCGCCCCGATATTGTTGTGTGGTCCATGCAAGCAAGGGTTGTGCACCTCATTGAACTAACAGTACCATCAGAAGAAGAGATCGAGGCCACCTTTGAGCGCAAGAAAGCCAAGTATTCTGAGCTGGCTGCTGAATGCCGGGAGGCTGGATGGAAGACCACCATCTATCCTGGGGAGGTCGGATGTCGAGGCATTGTGGGGACGTCAATGACACGTCTCTTGAGAGATGTTGGTGTGACAGGAGCGAAACTGAGAAAAGCAGTGAAAGACCTGTTGGAGGAGGCTGAAAAAGGCAGCTTTTGGCTCTGGTTGAGGAGGAGATACAGGAACTGGGGAAAGAACACCTAACCCCAACAGCAGCTGCTGGGTATACAATCTGTCAGCTGCAGGGGGTGGCAGGGAGACGTCCCTGTCAATGCCCCGCCACCAGGAGACGTTCTAGGTTTAAAGGGGCAAAACGTTGGTGAATGGTGGTCCCTAGCTGATGACCCTGCAGCTGACCCGGCAGCTGTCCCATGGGCACCGGAGGAGGTGCGACAAGCAGCAATGCTCAGCAGGAAGTTCCATCGACCTGTATATTCAACTGAAGCAGCTACACATTTTGAATTAATAATCATTAAGACTCTCCACACTGGTGGAATTGAGTGAAGTCACAGTAAAAGTTCATGGTGGCAGTTGTTCAAACACGAGCTGAATGAAAAACTATTTTGATGACAACATACAGGACATAACAATGATTCTAAAATATTTATTTATAATATTTCTACATTTGATGTTTTTGTTTGCTTGAAGATGCCAAATCCTGTTCCAGCACTGGTTTGCTTAACTGAGATACTCAGTTAAGCACTGGTTTGCTTAACTGAGTATCTTTTTTTCCCCATTTTACTTTAATCACCTGCCTTTTGTATGTGAGCCTACACTTGAGTGCTCCACCATGACACAATGGCAACAAATATTTTATGTCATATTATAAATTAGATAACCCTTTTTACATCCAACATGTTTAAAACTAACAGTTTTTTTTTTTTTCAATAAACTGTTTAACTTTTCTGTGGTGTATGTAAATAAAAAAACAACAAAATAGATCAATCAGATAGGGTGGACTTTATAATAAATATGTTTTTCACCACAATATTATTCCTAATAAAAACATTTTCATGTTATTGTTATTTTCACCTTTTCATGGATATTATATGTAAGTGCTTATACTTAGAATATGGGAGTAAATTTAAATGCCAGCAGTTTCTCGTACTAAGAGGATTTAAATAAATATTTTTCAGCAAAGGTAAACATCCTCCCATGTTAGTCTAATGCTGTTCTGGTAACTGTTACAATATATTGTCTTAATGTTGAAGGGCTTTATAATTTCACACTAAGAATTTTCAGACAATCTTTTTTTTTCTTTTTAGAAATCTGTTGCTCTCTCCAGCTGCTTTCATGATGAGAACTCATATGAGAACAGCTGGAGAGAACCAAATCTTTTTGATGATGGAGGGCAGATGGGTTGGAGAGCAAGTCATTGGAGATAACTCTGAAGCAGGTACATAAATTCTGACAATTTTACCAACAGAAAGGGGCACATTTTCACTCAAGTAGGGCTATAGAAAGCTCAGTCAGGTAAAGACTGAAAACGAAGTAAAATCCACAACAAATCCATAACATTTAGACAAACACCTGAAAGTGTTTGTAGATAATGTCTAAAATGCTTTTAAAGGTTGCACAGCAGTATAGTGGCTACCAGTGTCTCCTCAGATCAGGAAGGACTTTTGTTAAATGATTGGTTTGCTCAGGTCTTTCTATGTTAAATGTGTATGTCCGTAGAATGTCCGTTTTCTCCCTCTTTATTTATTTATTTATTTTTTATTTTTAAACTGTGTGTGTGTTTGTGTTAGGAAACCAAAAGAGGGTAAGTATTTACAATTTCCTGGTTTTTATTTGTGTAATCAGGTGCTGGCTTTTACAAGCAAAACAAATATCTTGGACACGATGGATGGATGGATGGATGGATGGATGGATGGATGGATGGATGGATGGATGGATGGATGGATGGATGGATGGATGGATGGATGGATGGATGGATGGATGGATGGATGGATGGATGGATGGATGTGCTGCAAAAACTCTTGCATGTAAGTTTGGCTCACGTACAGAAAAAGTGAAGCTTGCATTGTTTAAAACATATTGCACTCAATTGTACATGGCTCATTTGTGAACTACCTACAAAAATGTTAGTCTGCAAAGGCTGCAAGTGGCTTACAATGGATTTTGAGGGTTCTTCTGAAACGATCGAAATTGGACAAGTGCAAGTGAGATGTTTGTTACAGCAAGAATCAGTATGAAAACAAGAGTTTAATTTTATATGTAGACTAAACTCATCTGTAAATGAATTTATATTGTCACTTTTGAACATTAGCCATAGTGCAATCCGATACCAGTCCAAGCTGTGGAGACATTGTTTGTGCTGCCTTTTAAAGTATTTATTTAATTATTATTGTGTTTCATTTTCTTTCTTTTTTTTGGACCATTTGAAATCCTGAAGTAGCCTGTTAGCAACCCCGTCATCTGAATCAGATGTGCTGGAGCAACAAATCATCTAAACATGCAGGATAGTGGAGTTGGACACCTCTGATCTAGACACTCGCTACTAATACTTCTCTCAAATGTCCATAGTTTATATTATTAGTACAAATTTTGGTGCAGTCAGTGATCTGGTGTTGTGTTAAAATTTTGATACAGGATTGCAACTGTATCATTGTAAAAGATTAAAAAAAAAGAATATTTGGGGGAGAGATGGAAATGCTTCTGTTTCTGATGTGTTCCACATTCATTTACTCTGTCCGAGTAATATTATCATTCATTTTTACACTTCTGAGATGTTTCTCGTGGGAATTGACTTAATTTTCATGCCTTTTTTTTCTTTTTTATTTTACAAAATAGTCTTGTTGCTGAGATACTCAGTTTATTTCCTGCATGTCATTTTGGAGCAGATGCCTCAAAATGTGGCTCAGGATTAGGAGGTTAAATCCTTGTTTATTGGAGTCATAAGATTGTCCCATGGTAATCGTTTCATGTAACTTGAAACATTTCAAGTGATTTGAATTTACATCTGTACCTAAATATATTAACATTAAAATAGGTCCTAGTTTAATTAATTCAAAGATCTGATGTTACCTAAACTTGTGTGTTAAATGAGATGTTGAATGAATGACAAAAAAAGGACAGTGTTTCTACAAACTGTTGTGACATTTGGGTTCTCAGATGCCTCGGGTTTCTGCTCAAACCATCCAACCATGTAGCTTAGAATGTTTAAATCCAGTCATCCATTTACCCGTCTAACCCCTGCTCATCCTTCCACCCACCAAACCACCAAAACACAGTGTAGCTTGCCATCTGTTATTTTCTCTACTTCTTTGACTCTCTTTTGTTCTACCTCTTCCATTTGTTCTTTTTCACTGCTCTTCTTCTTGTTTTTCTTACCTTCTTATTTTCTAAGATTATCCATGTTTTGAACACATGGCTCTAGTGAGCCGCAAGCTTTTCCCATTGTTACAGAGAAAAACAACCTTGGCAGAAGATGTTATGTAAGCACCTCATTAGGATCTGAACCCCATATTAATCAGAGTGGCTGCCATAGTGAAAAATTACCCAGAAAAACATCCATTTGACGTAAAAGCTCAAAGCACTCAAGTTGGGCATGTTACACAATTGTGACCTTAATCCCTTGATGCTGCAGAAATGGCAGAAGTTGTGAAGAGACAAGCTTGACAAAAAATGTTTATTTAAAGTACAAATGAATGTGTGAACTTAAAAACTATTTGCTTCTGTCTTGTTCTGACAGCCCTCTGACATTTGTCACATATAGGAGCCCTAAACTTCACCACAAAAAAGGGACTTTACTATACAACTTTTTATAGTGCTTATCTTTTCTTTTTTTCGCATTACAATGTCAAAAAATACTTTACCATGTGTGCCATGGGTCAAATGTGTCACAGGGCTGAGCTGACATTTAAAGAGGCCATTCCATTAAAAACGTTTTTTTCTGAGGTTTCTGTTGAATATTTTAGCAGGTGTTCTTACCTTCATAGTGGGTGTGAAAACAGCACAACAAGTTCTCATTCAGCTATCATCTCTCAAATTACGCAGGTGGTGATAACACTCGGCCTGTATTTGTTTCGTCACAACTCCTTTGCTCATTAGCTCCTGCAGTTGAAACCACGCCTAGCATGCTGCTGCTGTTAGCATAAAGACCTATAAAACCAGAAGAGACTTAGTGTGCTGTTGCCATGCGCAGCGGGGCAGGAAACAGTATGCCTTGCTCTCATATGCTAGTTTGTTGGCCAATCTGAGTCAAGCAAATTATGAATGATGAATATTCATGAGAAGCCAGCCGAATCTTCACTCAGACAGATTGAAAGGTCTGTTAATCCTTTTTTCTCAACGTTTTTTTAGATATAAAATGTTTCATATTACAGGTTAATACTTTAGAAATAACCACAAAGTCATGAAATTTGCGTGAAATGGCGTCTTTAAGACATTTTGTGTTGGAGATTTTAAGGGTTTACGATGTTGGTAAAAGGTCACAGGTCATGCTGCAGGAGTCAGTGATCTAGATTTGCCCTGACTTGTATAAACACATCTATCTTTATTTTAGACACCAATTAGTTTACGACTAGTTCCTGTTGTTTATCCACAGGTGTGATTGTTTATTCCACTCTGACTTCATTATCTGACCCACATTTGTTTCCCTCCCTTGCTCCATCCAGATGGGAGGTGTCTTTGAGAATAAAAAGGCAATGCAGAGGTGAACACATCAGAATCGTCTCAACACCTTGGTTGGGGGATTCTCCTTTGCAAAGCTCATTGAAACCATACTCTGTGTCTGACTGAGGGTCTTCTTGATAGTTATTTAACTTATGGGTATTAAAATATCCTGACATTTTGACCTTGTGTTATTTATTTTGATAAAGTTTGAAAAGAAATTAAAAAACATTTTGAATAAAAAAAAAAGCTTTTAATTACTTTTAAATTGCTTTCAATCAAAACACTGTGGCAGATTTCGAATAAAAACAAGCAGTTTTTGCCTGCAGTACCGGGTAATCAAGTTAAATTTTACAAAGAGGGCTCTTAGTGCTGGAATGAACTAGTGAACTGTCCAGTGGGTACACTGCTTCTTAGCCCCCAAGTTCACCATAATCAGGTGTAAGCTGAATGAGTGAGTGAAAGGGTATATACTGTATCTATAGACATTATCAGTCAACTATAAAACACTGTTTATAGAAACACTAATTGTAATGAAAGTGTCAAACTGATTAGGAAGAAAACAACAGGTAAATAGAAGCAAAAATACAAAACAACAGAAACACAAAATAGCTGATTTTTTTATCTACACACACCTTTAGATGTTATACTGAAAGCACAAATGAACGGGTGAGTAAACCAAGTCCTGGGCCAGAAAAAAACAAACTGAACAAAAGAGTAAAACAAAATCAAAGAAAGTTTTAAATTAATATTGCTAGATAAGATTAAAGAATGAATAAATACTGATAGAACACATCTAAGATAGAGTTAATGTTTTCAGAAAAAGTAAATTCCTAAACCATAATTTTATATTTTTGACTGGGTTAACCCTTTCGCCTCCATATGTTGCCCAAATCTGGAAACTTTCATCCTCAACTGCAAACCGTTTTATTCACCGCGGGAGCTCTCTTCCTTCATCCTGGTCAGCGTATACATCCCTCCTCGGACAAATGCAAGCGTCGCACTGTGTGAGCTGGCCAGCCAGATTACCACCGTGGAAAGAAAATTCCCTGACTCATTTCCTATTGTTCTTGGAAGAAATGGACCAACGCAGTAAAGCTGGAACTGCAAGACTGTTTTGACTGCACCGACTGGAATGTCTTTGAGGCCGCATCTGGACGAGCTGACGGACAGTGTGACATCAGGCATCAGTTTTTGTGAAGATGTTTGTGTGCCAACAAAGACCTATTGCACATCCAACAATAAAAAACCATGAGTCACTCCAAAGCTGCAACAGCTCCGTCAGGCTAAGGAGGTAGCTTACAGAAGTGGTGATAGAGCCCTTTACAACAAAGCAAGGAACACATTGAACAGGGAGATCAAAGCAGCAAAAAGGGCCTACTCTCAGAAACTGAGTGAATGGCTCTCAGCCAAGGACCCCCCAAACCCCCCACCCCCCAGTCCAGAGCCAGCGTCCTCCATCACACCTGCCATCCCCCCACCCTCTTCTCAGGAACTCACTGTGCATGAGCAGGACATGCAAAAGCTGTTCCTAAAACAAAATACCAGTAAATCACCAGGACCAGACGGGGTTTCGCCATCCTGCCTCAAAACGTGCCGATCAGCTGGCTTCCATCTTCACCCGCATTTTCAACAGATCCCTGGAGCTGTGTGAAGTCCCATCCTGCTTCAAACGGTCTACCATCACCCCGATCCCCAAAAAATCTACCATCACAGGACTGAATGATTACCGACCTGTCGCCTTGACTTCTGTGGTCATGAAATTGTTTGAATGCCTGGTTCTCGCCCACATGAAAGATATTACAGGACACCAGCTTGACCTCCTGCAGTTTGCCTACCGGGTAAACAGGTCGGTGGATGATGCAGTGAACGTGGGACTGCATTACATCCTGCAACACCTCGATCATCCGGGAACTTCTGCCAGGATCCTGTCTGTAGACTTTAGTTCGGCTTTTGATACCATTGTGCCTGAACTCCTCTCCTCCAAACTCTCTCAGCTTAGCATGTCTCCTGCTTTCTTTCAGTGGATCACCAGCTTCCTGACAGACCGGAAGCAGCAAGTGAGGCTGGGGGAGATCACCTCTGAAACATAGTCTCTCAGTATAGGTGCTCCACAAGGATGTGTCCTGTCACCTCTACTGTTCTCCCTCTACACCAACGACTATACTTCCAATAACTCTGCGGTTAAACACCTGAAGTTTGCAGACGACACCACTGTCATTGGCCTCATTCAGGATGGTGACGAGTCTGCATACAGGCAGGAAGTCGAGCGGCTGGTACTCTGGTGCAGTCAGCACAACCTGTAGCTGAATAAGCTCAAGACTGTAGAGATGATAGTGGACTTCAGGAGACTTCCCTTAACACTGCTTCCCATCACCATATAAGACAGCCCGGTATCTACTGTGGAGATCTTCAAGTTCCAGGGCACCACCATTTCCCTGGACCTGAAGTGGAAGACCAATATCTCCTCCATCCTCAAAAAGGCCCAGCAGAGGATGTACTTCCTGAGGCAACTGAGGAAGTACAGTCTCCCCCAGGAGCTGCTGACCCAGTTCTAAACAGCAGTCATTGAGTCTGTCCTGTGCTCCTCCATCACTGTCTGGTACGGAGCAGCAGCTAAACAGGACAGGAACAGACTGCAGCGGACTGTAGGGTCAGCAGAGAAGATCATCGGCACCCCCCTGCCCTCCATCCAGGACCTGTACAACTCAAGAACCAGGAAACGGGCAGGGAAAAATCATCTCTGACCCCTCACACCCGGGTCACAGACTTTTTGACCTGCTGCCCTCTGGCAGACGGCACAGCAGCCTGCAGACCAGGACCACCTGACACAGCAACAGTTTCTTTCCCCTCGCCATCTCCCTTCTAAATAACTAATCTGACACACTGCTAAACTGCAACTGCACTTTATGTACACAATACTCACACAATCCATATCACTTATCCTAATATCTATCATAATCACACTACGCATTCATACTGCAGACTGTCTTTTATTATGTTGCTTATTATATTGTTTACTGTGTTGTTATATAGTGTTGTGTTTTTGTACTGTTGTGCTTGAGAGACACCATCGGCCGGAAACAAATTCCTTGTATGTGTTCACTTACATACTTGGCCAATAAACACGATTCTGATTCTGATTAAGGCAACTTTAGACTGAGGGTCTTTAGGAAGGGAAAGCATCTAATTGGATCGGTTTTCCAATGCACCACCAGAAATCAACAATTGATGAAAAAGAAATATAGAATTAAAAAATGTGGAGACAATACATTGACTATCAAAATTTTAAGTCAAAGTTATTAAAAGTACTTCCAAGGAGTATAAATGGAGCCAAATGCTTTTAGTGGTCATAAGACATACCTGTATATTAAAGCAGATGAATAGAAGATGGTTATAAACACCTCTTGAATTAAAAATTATCCTAAATATGTCACTGAAATAGGTAAAAAATAATTACATCTGGAAAAACTTTCCTTTGGCAACTTCTGAATTTCATGGGTACATTCAGAACTCTAGTGAATTTGCTGAGAAAAGATGTTGCTGCTTGAGTGAACATGCATATCCTCTAAAAAAGCAGCTGGTATGAGGTGTGAGAGAACCAACTCAAAGTTAGCTGAGGAACAGATGGACCAGCTGGTCTGTTCTGGTAGGTTACCATGGTAATGTGGATTTGACCTTATTTGTGTGTAATATCTCTGTTGCCCCCACCACTATCTCCAAAAACACAATAAGAGGTTGTACACAAATTTTAGACCACACTGAAACACAATAAAAAAATGTAAAAAAAACTGAAAGACAATAGAAACAATAGTGGCATATTTGCAGGGCGGGGGATAGGCTTTGGCATTTTTTTTGTTTTCTCTAGGGGTTTTAGCCAGGTACTCATGTGATCTTTATTTTGGAAGAGTTTGGTTTCCTGTTTTAATTTTGTAGGCCCTTCTTTTTTCCTGTTCCCTGTGTTCTGTTGTGTGCTTCACTTATCTTTCGTCAGAGGATTTTCTGTATTCGTCTAGTTTATGATTGGTTCTGGTGAGTTTTGTTTTTAGCTTCAGATGTATTCTTGCCCTGCCGTGTCTCTTGGTTTTCATTTCAGAGCTCCTCTGTATTGTTTTTGCTTCTTCACATGTTAACATTCATTCTGATGAGTTTTTCCAGGTCCACTTCCCAGCTGTTCACAATTTGCAATCACCCATCCACAGTATATGTCTCCTTCTTTCTCCACCTGTTCTCTGCACTTACACCTTTCTCCACATTATTTCCCCCCCCCCCCCCCCCCCCCCCCCCCTTTTTTCCCCCCCCCCCCCCCCCACATTCCCTTCTCATTTCAAGCCCCAGTTTGTGGGAATTTTTTCCGCTGCCACATCAGCTTTTGATGTTTCATGCCTTGGGTCTAGTCAATTCTCACACATCATGACAGAAGGTTGTTTTGCAACAGGTTTGTATCAAGCAAAAATATTCCATGAACTTTAATGACTACAACAAGCTACATATATCCTGTGTATATGGAAAGAACATGCGCTACAGTTATTGATCCATCCCACTGACACACTGACTCCGTCCTCTTGCAGCTGGGACACAGGACAGTCTGACTTACTAAAAAAAAAAAAAAATGTTTTCTACTTTTCTATAACCAATTTTATAACTAACTTTAGGAATAATATATAATATTTACTTTACACATCAGTGATTATCTGCTAAATTCAGTACAGCCCTGAGTTTATGGAAAAATAAAAATATATTTTGTGACTTTGATCAGCTCACACTTACAGTCTCAGAGACAAGCAGCATCAGACAGGTCAAATCAGCTCAGTCAGATGGATCAGACTTGGGGCCTGATTTATCAATATTCTTAGTAAAGAGTGCAAACAAAGGAACAAAAGAGCCAAATCAAGGAATGAGGAAGAGGAGCAGATGAAAATGCAGGTGGAGCCAGGATGAAGATAAGTGTAAGGTTGAGAATGTTGTGGTGTGTGTTTTGACAGATTCTTGATTTCCTGAGAAGGTGTTCCAACAGTCACTACGTGGATTGTGGGTATCATGAAGACAAAGTCAGGCAGTGAATGTTTATTTCAGATGACCTTGATCAGCTGAGGTATAACCATTCAGTGCTGAGTAGTGGTAGAGGCCTAGTATAAATAACAAACATTTCATGAAGACTAGTGGACACAGGTGCGACTGCTGGAGGCCAGTGCCAAAGCTCTGCCCAAAGGCAGAGACAAACAGAGAGCTGGACCTGCATCCTGACAACCTGCAGAGAAAAGGAACAGGGGAAAAACACCAAGCAGGGTAGGGGAAGAGAGCAGAAACTGATAGGAGGAATGAAAGTAAAGTAGAGAAGAAAAAAAAAATCAAAAATTGCTCAACAGAGCCAAGGATCCTCACAAATCCTCTGTCAGGCATGTGATCATCGTAGCTAGTGTTGCAAGAATGTGGTTTTAACCTACCACCAGCCTGACCCAAAGGACATCAGTAGCTATGTTTACATGCACCAAATTTCCCCAATCTGATTAAAATCTTGGTCGATCAGAATTCCCAAATACCTGTTTACATGGACACTAACTGAAATGATCTGATCATGTCATGAGTACACATGCACCAAGTACTCAATCAGGTTAAATGAGTTGAGCATGCGCACAGCGAGTTGTCTTTCCAGGGGAAGAAAAAAAAAAAAAACAAACTCCATCCTTTCTGTGCGTCTTTCCCGCCCCATCGTGTGCTCGAGCTGACTCGAGTTTTCCCCAATATGGACCTTCTGTGGGTGATTACCTTTATGCTGGGGTTTTTACTGGTCGCATTAACCAAGCTAGAGGCTGAATACATATTACTACTGCTCCTCCACCACAGGAGAGGAGAGCAGGATGACTGCACCAGCAGACCACTTCTGTTTACCTCCCGCTATGTTTTCTACTTGGGTCTGCGAAAGCGGAATGACGTCTCGCTGAAGTTGTACACATGCACAGTGGGCTTTTTTCACCTTTTCTTTCCGAATGGGTGTTTACATGCATGTCTATCCAAATGAAGATCGGACAAAACCACCCCTCTCGATCGGAAGGAAATTTCATTCTGATCAGGCTGCATCGGATCAAAACATTCTTATTGACATGTTTACATGACGTATTTTTTTTCCCATTGGGCGTTTATTCCGATTAAATGTGCCCATGTAAACGTAGCTAGTGTCAGGTTTCAGCAGCTGGTGTGTGGTGTTTTTTGTTTGTGTACCCACCTGTTTTTCCAGGGTGTGGCAGCAGCTGGGATTTAAGCTGTGGAGGAACTAGAGACAGACACCAGTTTGTTCCATCGTCTAACGTGGTAACGTGTGGCCTCTGTATTGTTCTGAATAGTAAAAGTTCTGTTACTTACCTTACCCCTGTCCTCATCCTCTCCTAGTTCCTCTCCCTCCTGGATTCCGTCTACCTGCTCCTGAGTGCCTCTTGAGCTGGCCGTCTGCCGCGCCGTCCCGAGGGCTCAGTCTCCGTTCCTGTCGTGTCCCAGCATGACCATTTCTTCCCTGGCTCCAGTCTTTTCTTCCGGATCTCCACCCGCCTGCCCTGGTCATTCCATCCACTCTGTCCACCCTCCGTCTACAACAAGAACCTTCAAGAACCTTCAAACCCAGATACACCACCACCGCTGTTGTCTCCTCAGTCCTCCTCCAAGTCTCACTCGTCACCTGCACTTGTAAGTCTGTGAGCACACTCCCCACACATTGTAACTTTGATCATCATTCCTGGAATCAACACGTCACTAACCTGTTCTCCTCCACCGCTAAATCTCCTCCAGAAGTCCCCGGATCCTGTCCTCCAGTCCACATCGCACATTGTCATTCCTGTTCATTGTGTTGTTCTCCTGACATCTGTACATATTAAACACTGTTTAATATGATTCCTGTTTGTGTTTCTAGTTCTCTTTAGTTGAATGTTTTTTGTTTTTCCACCCTTGTGTTAGTTAGCAGTAGTGATGTTATGAGATGTGCTGAGGAGGCCTCATTGTGTGTGTCGAGTAATGAAGAGGGCGTTTCTGCGAAGCGCGTCTTGAGGCTTGCTTCATTTATGGGAAGAGCCAAAATGATGACGTCTGAGGCCTCGCTGCCCAGCTGTACCATGTGATTGCTTCGGGAAGTGGGTGAGATTTTGCCACTACATTTTACAGGTATATAAACCCCTCAGGCTCCATTGAAAATGTGGGGTTTTTTTGAAGGAGAGTTGTGGTCAGTTGAGAGTTCAGGTAGTTTGGAGAGTTTAGGGGGAGAGAGAGAGATTTAGGGGAGTGAGGAGAGTAGGATAGATGATAGGATGGAGCCATTGAGGAAGAGGAGGATTTCCCTTGTGTGGGAACACATTGATCTGATATCTCTTAACAACTTAAGCTGAAATAAAAATGTTTAAACCCCAAAAAACTGTTGAGAAATTGTTGTTTTTGAATCGAAATTAATAAAATTTCACCTGTCCTGCATCATTGTCCAGTTTACACAAACATAATATCTGCCCTTTTTCTGGTTCCACAAGCACTTCAATGTCCTCTGCCTGATTACTCACATGCCATTTTTCAAAAAAACATTGCACAACCTATCATGATCTTACCATTTTGGGAAAATTTACACACAAACAGAACACATTCAAAACATTAATTATACACATATGTGATCATTATAAATTATTTGGTTATACAATTTTTGTAATACACAGTCATTCTCAATAAACATGACACAAAAATGAAATCCATCGCACATGTGATTCAGACACACCAGCCTGTGATTATACACTTGGCCAGTAGGTGGTTTCATGTGCACATGACGCTTCATCTCACCATCCCTAGTTAGTGGGGTTTGTTTTGTTATCCCATTCTATTTCTCACACCTGCAAGTCATCCAGCAAACAGTTCATTTGCCTTTCCTCTCAGCTGCCCCCATATTCCTGTAATCAACTCTCCCTGTTAAATAGTTGCCTGGTTGCCTCACCCTGTCATATCCTACAATTACATACTGTCTGTGGACCTTTTTGTTGTTCAAAGTGAGTTTTTACTTTTAGTGTTTGTTGGGCCTTTTGCTTTATCGTCATTAAAGTTGGTTTCCCTTTCATTGAGTTCCCTGTGTTTTGGAGCCTGGACTTTGGGTCCACTGGAACATGCCATTATGACTAGATGGATAGCTAGCTAGATAGATCTACTACTGTCTATTAGTAAATGCATACGTTTAGCTAGAAATCCAATCTGCTAAAGCAAAATGCCTTCCACACATACAATATTTTTTTTAATTCATAGAGCCAAGAAACCCATTTGATGTGTTAATGCAAAATCATGGAACCTAATGTACTATTGAATGCTGTAAATTGCTTACATTGATTTTTATATGCTAGCCTTGGCCAGGGTTCAGGATGTGGGCAAATTAGGCAGAGTTTTCTTTGCCCATGATATGAATCTAAATACACCTGCAACAATGTAAAAAAAAAAGAAACTGGGAATATGAGCATATATGTTTTATTTGGGTGTTCTCATGATATTGGCTAGTTTTCTCTTGTTTCAAAAATTAGTAGTCAAGTACATACACAGTATTTAATATCCACACTAACATTTACAGTGGAGCTCACACCAAGCTGCTCAATAGCACCAGCTCTAAGTGCAAATTGATTTTTCCCATCACCCAGTGTGTACTTTATACTTCTCTCAAACATAGCATCTCACTCTGTAACTTTTCCTGCTCTAAACTTTGTGGTGAATGTACTTTATATACCTGTCAGGAGAAACATCCCCGACTGATTGTAAATATGCTCATAATGTTTTTTCAAACAAACAAATTTGCTGCAGCTTTGTGACTGTTCAGTGGTTTAATCCTATAGCTGTCCACAAGTCTCTACTTTCAGTTTGCAGAGACAAATACATAATACCAGTAACTGTTCAGTTTGAGGGGATTTGTTTGTGCCTGTCCTGTCCTAGCAAGTTTGGCAGACAGAATGGTGAGTCTGGGTACTTTACCCAGAACAAGCTTACTCTACAACAGGAGAGATTTAATTTACTCCTCCTGTTTTATAATAAACTTTGAGTTCATGACACACCAGGCTGTTTTGGAATGGAGTGAATGGGTAGGAAGAGATGGACATTTTAAAAAAACAACAATAAAAAAGGTGCAAGGGGTGGGGGAGTGAAAGGGGTGAAAGCAACACAAAAATTACAAAAATAAACAAACAACCATTAAAAAAGGTATAGTATGTGATTTTAGAAAAAAAAAAAAAACAATTTTCTCATAATGAAGAAACACTTTCTAATCTCAAAAGCAAAATACTTAATTTTGAGATTATAAAACAGCTTATAGAGTCCTATACATGGACAAATATCAGTCTATAATGACTCTGATCATATTTTTTTGAGAATCCATTTCAACAAAAGTGCAGCCCTCAGGTTGGAAACCTGAAAATTTGCAAGCTACAGAGTATCATGTGTATATGTACACCTTTGAAAAATGCTTTAAGGGAAAGGAAATAAGAGCACAGAGGCTCCACACTCTGGTAAGAAAATCAATACACTGCTGTATCCTTACATAGCAAATTGTTGTTTATTGTTGCTTTTAAAGAATCACACAGTGGTATTTTAATGTTTTTAAGGTTCAGTTCATAATAAATTATCATATGTTTACAGTGTGTATCTTTAATCAGTTCTAAATTATTCTCTAATTTCCTAAACCAGTACTAATTTATGCACACAAAAACAACAATATATAGATGAGTCTAGAGCCAGGGTGTGCAAATTTAAATCTTACACTTCTGATTAAAATTGTTCAGACCACAGAATTGCATCCATTGTTGAGATATTAGCTGAGATAAATTTATTACACCATGAAACTTTAAGGCTTTTCAAAAAAAACAACAAAAAAAAACAATCTGCTGGACTGCACATTAAATCTAGTGCAAGTATATTTGTTAGTAATTTGTTGGAATAAACCTCATGCAAAATTTTAGATTTACCCTTTCACCTTTTTAGCGTGGGAGAACCAACTGTTGGTATCCATAGTTGGTCGTCTTTACCACAAGCTTTGACTGACCTCTTACAGTAAGAATAACTGTGTTGCTATGGTTTCAAGATTAATTTTAATGATTTCCTAGGAGACATCTTGATGTAGAGGCTTAACTGAAACTACTTTCGTACTGACAATGATGGCACGATATCTCTAGGCAAACAACAGCAATTGGATCTTTGAACTGCTAAAGGGCATTAGTGCTGGTCATCTATGTTGCTTCATCCTCCGCATTTGACATATAATTGACGTAGGTGCCAGGATTACATCGCTTTATCATTGCAGTCACAATACAACCAATACTGCAATAAGCAGACATCCACTGTTCGACAAAGATTTTTAAGCTTAAAAATTAGGAAGAATCCCCAAAGTCCAATATGTAAAAACATGCAATTACAAGTAAGGTTTGCACACAAAAAACAGGCAGAAAGAGGGGATAATCTGTAGCAAATAGCCAAAGGTCATTATAGAGCCAACCTGAACAAAAATTCTGCCTCTGTTCATCAAGCACCCATACCACCAAACAAGCCACCCATTACCCAAACACTCCTTGTGGATTTGCCAAGGCCTAAAGGAGCTATAGCATGCCTTTTTTTGACAAGTTGACATAATTTTCTTAGGTCTTTTTGAAACGCCTTTGAGAAGCTTTTGTGAAGCAATATCATTTGGCTTGTGCATGGCAGTTTCCTTTTTTATCTTTTCACACGAACTGAAAATAAAATGTTCTGTTTTAGGATCTGTTTAGGGGGTGGAGTGTGGATTAGGAGAAGTTTCTCACTAGACCTTTTGGGCAAAGAATCAGGATTTATTAGGTCACACTGCACTGCTGTATTGATGAGAGCTTTGCTATATACGTCATTGTCACCAATGTTACATTAGAAATCCATAAATTTACAATGTGATTGAAAAGATTGATATTATTGTTATGCAAACAGTTCAATAACAGCTTTTACTTTTACCCCACAATGTTATGTGAGGCCTGTGTAGTCAGGTCCAGAGTTTTTACGTATTTTACTACGTCTTGCTGTGATACAATCAAAACCTTTGGGCTTGATTATGTTTTCTAATAGTTAAGGCTAATATTAGCATGCATTCTGCTCAGTGCATTGATAGCAGAACATTTTCAGTAAAAGGCATGTTCCTTGTTGTCTTATGAGTGCATGAAAAATAATAAAAGAGTTTCATGAGAAATGAGCAGTCATTGAAAACAGGCAGAGGGGGTTTCACTCAACTTTCACACACAGGAGGCTCACAAATAAGAGCAAGAGTAATGTTTTTATTAGGCTTTAGAGCTGTTAAAAACTTCAGATTCACAAAATATGATCTAAAGAAAAAAAATTAAATGTTAATTTTTAAAATATGCAACACAAGCGATCTTTTAGTTCAGATTTTTCATTGCTTTAAATTAAATGCCATTTGAAGCATAAATGTATTTTTACCCAAATAAATGTATAATTTAGATTGTTACATTTAAGTTGATATTGAAAATAAGCAACTGTCTAGTGCCATGTCTTTTTTCCTGAACCATGTGGAGTTCAGTACTGGAATTTATTGAGAGGTCATTTGTCACTGATTTTGTAGTTATTTTTAACCGTCCCTTATGTCCAAGTTTAATCAGAACAGGATGTTCCTCATCAAATTAATAAGGCAATATATTTTGAGGAAATTGGACTAGATTTGAACATATACTCTCGAATGATGAAGCAGACTAAGCTCAATTACACATGTGGGTCACTGGGGGCCAAAGGCAGATCAGCATTTATTTCTGCACATTCTTTGCATTGGTTACCTCTTAATAGAAACAACTATATAATATTGGTGCTGCATTATAAAAAATATAAATATATACATAAAAATATATACATATAAATAAAGCATTTGCAACCAGTTTAGCCACTTTTTTAAGCGTGATTAAATCCAATCCTTGCCCTGTTTTTGTAAACTAAATTTTTTATTATATATATATATCCGCAAGTGCCAGCAGAGCACATCAGCTTCTATAGGAGTGAGACTTTGTGGGATGCAGGTGTTCCAGTCAGATTCCGGTCAGCTGATGTTTATGAATAAGTACCACGGGCGTAAGCTAACCCTTGCAGGTTTCAAGGAGGCCCTGTATCAGTTCTTTCATATATATAGACACACACACTCGTCAAGCCTCTTCAAGCCTCGTCAAGCCTCTTCTGACACAGTTTTCACCATGTCCCTTGCACTAAATCTTTTGATTATTGATTATTATATTATTATATTGATTATTGAAAATAGTTGGAACTTTCATCTTTATAATTTAAACCTAAAGAAAAAAATTCCTTAAATTGTCTGGAACACTTATAGATGCAGGTGGTCTATATTGGTGAACTTCTGCCCATCTTTACTTCTGAGAGGCTCTACCTCTCTGAAATGCTCCTTGGTACGCAGTCACGTTTCTGAGCCGTTGACAATTAACACAATTAGTTGTCAAGCGTACCGCTAGTTGTTTCGGATCATGAAAAATATTGTCTATTTTTTGTTAGGTCAGAGGTGGTTGTTTTTATCATGGAAATGCAATAAAGCTAAAACTCCTAAAAAGTGAACCCAAGGAGGAAGTAGATTATCTAATTGAGAACCATAGTCACACTCTTCTTACATTTTCAATCTGAGTTCCAATTCTAAATGTTTTTTTTTTTTTTCAGTTTCATCACTTTTCATTCTTGTTTCCCTTTATCTGCAGCTACCATAATTACATGATTGAAACAATGTTTCTGCTGATGTGCAGTGGTTTCTTCTTGTGCTAATCTTTGATCTCAAGGAATTAAAATCTTCAAGAAATGAACAGTCACAAATGACATTTGTGATAATTAACCTGAAAAGCATTTTCTTGCTGCAGTTATTTTAAAACAAGTGACATTTAGAAAGTCACTCCAGCTGTGTTCTGCCTTTCAGATGTAATTTGCATTCTTAACAGAGGCATTTTTTACTGTAATATCACTTAACATTGAGACAGTGGCATCTCTAGAAAATCTTTGTTGAAGGGCCAGGTGGGGCTATGGATTTGGGAAAAGGTGGCACATGTAAATGGCCCTTAAAAACGCCATTTCATACAAATTTCAGGACTTTGTGGTCATTTCTTAAGTATTAACCTGTAATATGAAACATTTTATATCTAAAAAACGTAAGGAAACACTGATTAACAGACCTTCCAATCTCTCTGCATCAAAATTCTTTAAAGAGGCCCTTCCATTACGAGGTTTCTGCTGAATATTTTAGCTCCATATCAGTATCGGCTTGTGAAATATTTTTGGGTGGGGCTGCATAAATCCAATTAAGTGACGGTCAATAAAACATTTGTAAAGATGAGTTAATGTAAACCCTGTATAAAACAAAATATTTTCAACTGCAGTTAAATATTCAACAAAGATTTTATTCAATTGTAATTTTTTTTTTTTTTTTTAAATCACCAGAACAGGTTAATCTAGTCAGCCAAACAGGCAAATTCTGTGTATTAACATTAAATTGTGTTCAGTAATATTTAATATAATATAAACATTTAATATGTTTGATCATTTTAATTGTCCAGCACTGGATAAACCTCCACAGTTGTGTCGAGTGTGTCTCAGGAAACCTCCCACTGTGCTGTAGAAACAGTTCTCCATGCAGCAGGTCACACTGACGAGATGCTGAGTGAAGACAAAACACTCCTCAATAAACAGCAGGATGGTGTCACACATCTGAAAAACAGTTTTTCATTATGATAAAGTTTACAGCCATCTACTAGTCATAATTTTAAACTTTCTAACAACTTTTTTTTTTCTTTACAGGCTTCTCTATCACTGGGTTTAACAAGCTTCCCAAAAAGAACACATCCCTGCATTGAGAATTTTCCATCTGGGTTAATCAAAGATACAGAAACTAAGGGCCAGAATAGCCTAAATTCATTTATACTGTCAGACTTTCTCCAGGCCTTCTTCTTTCCATCAGTTTAATAGCTGAAATGTGATATGTCTGTTGGTAATTCCATTTAAAATGCTCAACATCAAATGACATGCTCCTATGCATTGTTCCGTGTAGCGTACTGTCACTGAGCTGCCAAGAGAATTGGAGAACTTTGTGCATGACACCACGTTACACCCTTCAGGGGGAAGAAAGATGGAACAAAAATGAAATGAGATTTTGCCAGCATGTTCACAAGAAATATTGTTTCTAGTGTGGCTATGACTACCAAAATGGACAGGGAGAGCGTTAGACTGTTTTCTATCAGTCTGACAATCAGCTATAGTGAGTTGTATTGTACTGTCATGTTTCTGCTTGTGCATTAGCTTAGCATGCCAGAGATGTGAAAGCTGAAGTTATGTTTTTGAACATCTTTATGTACCTCACGTATCTGAATTCACAAATGCCAAATGCTTTTGTTCATAATACTACTTGCTGCTACTGTTTCTATCCATTATTTATTATTTTCTTCTTTCAATATGTTTACATCTTCATACCTGTGCACTCACTTTACCCTGTCCTGTCTCCCCTGATTTTTGTCTGTCCTATGGGTAGTGTAGAAAGGTGATGAATCAGACTGTGAGTCTAGCACTAGAGTGACACTGATTTGGGTAATATGGTGCCTGCTGACAGAACTCATTCACATATGATCACTGAGACATATCTATATAATGTCCCAACTTTGTTCATTCTGTTATAAGTTTCTGCAGGAAGAAACTATGGATATAAACATTTCCACCCAAAATAAAAGAGTAAACAACCTTTTCTTTTTCTAACATGATCTGACCTGTAGCTGCAACAGCATTTCCCTCAAGACTTCACAGTCCTTCAGACAAAATCAAACTTTTTTCTCTTGAGGAATTAGGCTATACATTAACACAACCACTGTAAGTCAAGATGCTGGGCCTGATTAAAGTAGCAAAACACAAACTGATTTACTCAATGGTTTATTAAAATTCAATAGGGTGTATTCACTGACGTCATAAAAATGGGCGTAACCGCGTGGTCCGCCATGACAGAGATATCGCTTGCCAGTCACAAACAGTTGTTATGCACATGAATGAGTAAATATGTGTGCATAAATTTACTTCTTCAAATACAAATAACAATTAACAGGTTGGAATGGAATGTTAAGAATTTCCTGTCATAATAAACATTAGCTGTAGCTGGCTACACATAAAAAGCAGAGAATAAAGAGTTACGGAAACATTTTGTTAGCTTAGTTTACTATGAAGTCAAATGAAATGTCACAATTCAAACATTATCATTTACAGCAGTGACTTAGCTGCTGAGTAACGGTAGGAAAGTAACACAGTTGAGCGACGTCTCTTGACTCTACTTTTTCATATTGATTTTAGCTACTATTAGCCTTCCTGCCACAAGCATTGCAGTTTTGGGGAACTGACAACATTCCATTCCAAGCTCAATGTTAAATTATCAAATATCAAAAACTTACCAGACACAAAATGAGATGAGCAAATTCGGATGTTTTCTAGATTTTTCCCCTTTAAATTTTGGTTGAGACTTGCGATCCATAATCGTCTCCTTTCCTCAGATAATTGTTCAGTCTGCTGACCCTGATTCATCACAACCTTTGGTAAACAATAATACTTTAAATGTCTCTCTCTGTCTGATCTATTATGACATCCGTGGACACGACAGTAGTTCACAATTTTGCCGTTTTCTGAGCTTTTGTTGAGGGTGTTTTGCTGGTGTTTTGACAAGAGGCATCCGGTGCATCCCTCTGTCATGGCCGACTTCCGGAAACGTGATCTCACGAGAATAGTCCCTATACAGTTCAAATTCAAACATACTTTATTAAACCCCGAAGGGAAATTAAGCTACTTTCACACTGCAGGTCTTAATGCTGAATTCCAATTTTTTTTGTGAGATCCGATCTTTATGCAAGCTCGTTCATAGTGCCAGTGAAATACGACCTGAATGTGACTTGCTGGCTGAATGGAATGCATCTTGAATGTGTCATGCATGCGCATTAGAAGGAACAATGCCTTCTTGTATTTGGGTCGGAGACTTTTTATTTTTCTTTAGCACAGGAGCCAGGTTCGTTTAAACCTGTGCTCTTTGTGAGCCTCATATCATAAATGTCAAGCGGTTATGGAAGTGGGGACACAAACAGTAGCACAAACAAACTTACCAGGGACTCCAGTTGAAGCTTCGCCTTATTTTATTTTCCAACTGTGATTCACAAACCAACCATACATTCCTTCACCAGAACAATGGGAGACAGACAGTTTATATACAGGTGATCTAAATTGGGAGAAACCATTCATGGGGCAAAACGGATGTGCTCTGAAATGGAAACAGGAACATATTTACATCAAAGATCCAACAATAATACATTTACACACTATAGCAACTGAACATACTTCAACCATACTCAATTATTTTCTACAAATATCAACAGAAAAGCTAATGTTTCAAACATCCTCCCCCTTAACCCATTTCCTGAAATGGTGCAGTCCCCAAACTACTAAAGGTGTGCACAAACCTCTGGGGAATCTTTTGTCTGCGCACACTGCATGGAGACAGAAAATGGCTGAGGTAAGTGTTTGGAAAAGATCATCTTAACTGTCACATCCTAGTTATTTAAATAGTTTTTTTTATCATGTCATTGAACCAATTACATACCAACAATTAACAATGATATTTGTTTTTTCAGGAATGATAAAAATGGAAACTATCCACAAACAGACTTTGACAAGCACAAATAAATTTAACTGAAACCTTGTTGTTTAATTACTTCATGTGTTTTTCTAACTCCAATCACTATAGATGATAAATGTAACAGTTCCTCATCGTTACACTCTGCCATTTCCAACTGCACACTTCTGATAACACCCCTTGAGTTTGGTCTGAACAGAGCTGTCTCCCCAAATATTAACTCAGACACTTCGGTTTCTTGCCACTAACTTTTCTCTGCGTCTTCTGCCCTTACTGTTTACTTTTTGCTCCCACGTCCTCGACGCAGAATAGTCATGTATTGACGTACAGGTCGGATGGAAGCGACCTGGCGGTTCAGACTGAAGTTACATGCCAAAAGATCCGATACATATTGGATTTAGGACCACATGCTGAAGTGGCCTGGGTCGCATTTGGAAAAAAAAAATCTGCTCTGTCATTCAGATTGTAATGAAAAAAAATACATCAGATACAGGTCAGATGGAGCAAAAAAAATCTGATTTGTGTCACTTCAGCCTGCAGTCTGAACATAGCCTTGGATGTTGT
Organism: Pachypanchax playfairii; assembly: GCA_006937955.1. Classification (NCBI taxonomy): domain Eukaryota; kingdom Metazoa; phylum Chordata; class Actinopteri; order Cyprinodontiformes; family Aplocheilidae; genus Pachypanchax; species Pachypanchax playfairii. The sequence continues at coordinate 133,274 of SSNP01000227.1, read as the reverse complement.
GGTAAGTCAGTTTTTCTTCAATGCTGTGGGCAGGAAGGATCTCCTGTAGCGGGTTGTGTTGCAGCGGATCTGAAGAAGCCTCTGGCTGTTGAGTAACTGTGTTGTAAAGAGGATGATGAAGGTTGTTGTGGAAGAAACATTTACTAAGAGTTGAAGTGAGTTGAAAAGAAAGATGTTTAATATAATTCCATACATTGAATGAGAAATGTCTTACACATTTTTAGACATTGTGATGATGTTCTGCCTGTAACATTGTTTAGCTGTCTTTTAAAGTCAGGTTGATAAGGGGGACTCTCAGACCTCTGGCCTTCATCAGACTCCTGGGTGTCAGGTGAGAATCTCTTAAAGAACAAACAGACCTTAACCTCTAGTCTAAGCAATCTGAAATTAAGTTTTAATCATTTGTCACTGTGCATATGAACCTAGAGTAACCTATAACCTGAGAAAATCTTCCACAGGGTTTTCCATGATGTTTTTTCCTTTCTGAGGCATCCTTCTTGAAACAATCTCCTCAAGAAGATCCAGATCAGTCCCTATAGAACTAGCTTTCCTTATCAGTTTGTTCAGCCTCTTTATACCACTTGGTATGATGCTGATCCCCCAACAGGTGACTGCAGATGTGATGCCTCTTCCGCAACAGACTGAAAAAAGATGTTTCTTAAAAAAAGCATCACTTTTGTGTCTCCAGTTCAGGTGAACACTAAAGTAATTGGTTTACTGTTAGGATGTGGCCAGATTTTCATGTTGTCCCAAAAGTCATTTTACTGTCTAAATCATCTCTTTTTTTTGCTTAAAAAAATGACTTAATATTTTTTAAAAGGGTGATAATATTAGCCTTGACTCAGTTTATCTATATACAAGTAATTTGCTTGTTTTATGTCATCAGAAATTAAATATCGTGTCAGAGGTTTGTTAAAACAAAATTGATTTTCAAAAACTTAGTGCAAAGTAAAACAGGGAGCAACTGAGTTGTCAGATGCATCTTTTTGTTGTTTTACAGAGAAATTTAGATACTTAGTTGTCATGTTAATGAACTGAGATAACTGCAGTCTGTCCTCGGTTCAGCATAACAACAAGAAGTCCTTTTGACTTTGTTATATGCACAATTAATCCTGTTTCCTTGCAAGTATGTTGAAAGACAAGCTGCAAAAAAGGAAACAGGCCCTAAAATAGCCAGTTCTAGCTCGTTGGAAGATGTTTCTACAGAGAAATCAGTGTAGCATATGTGACATTTTTAGTTTAACAGCTTGTTGTAACCCCTTGAATACGCTCTCTTTTTTTTAAAATGTACTTTATTTTCCCTGACGATTCTTTAAAGTTTAACCCAAAAAGACAAATGATATAACATTTCACTCAAAATCGTCTTTAACATGTCTCTTACCATACTTTACTAGAGAGAGAAGTAAAGTTAAGGTTTTGTTAATGAGTTGAGTACGTTTTTATTCAACCATTGTTACTTGATATGTTTATAGCTGCTACTAAGTTTATCTTCTCAGTATGTGGCCGTACATACCTACCTACCTACACATTCTTAATACATTTATAGATGTCAGTTTCTATCTGCATGCTGTTACAGTATGCACAGATCAAATTGCGGTTTGTTGTCTTTGTGCATGCATAAAAAGCTTAATGGTGAGTCAATGTGTAGGAGTTGAGCTCCTGTGTGTGTGTGTGTGTCTGTGTGGGTGAGGAAGGGTGTGCAGAAAGCTGGTTATGGAGATGAGAGAATTTGGGTTATGCACCAATAGATGGCACTCTACCATTTTGTGATTGGCTATGTTTACCCAATGTATACCCAGACTGGGACAGATCTATTGCACATATGTTTCTAAACCACTTTTGGATGAAAATACTTACTTTTTATGATTTATCTTAATGATATTTCTAAATGCAGCAATAAAAATATGGAAATTGATATTTCAATATTCTGTTTAGATCAGGAGTAAAAGGTTTATTGTTTGAGGAACCATAAAAATATGTAGACTTTAATGTATTATATACATACATGTTTCTATATACAGTGCATCTCTGCAGGAGCACTAAAGTCTGATAAAATGTAGTTACAGTAGTATGATGCACTTAAATTAGAACAAACTGATATCAGGTTACATAAATGTGTGACTCACAGACTGAACTCTAGCTCCAGCATTCCCTCAAAAGATCTCTCATCAAATCATATGGTCTGTGGGCGTGGTATAGGAGGCACATTCACAGTTCAGTAAGATTTGGTGAAATAAGATTCTGCAGCTTCCTACAGTGTAAGTAGAATACAGTAACTAATTAAATAAATCCATTACAATCTCATTAATATTCATCTTTTTATGTGTGACCTTGTTAAATTAGAAGAATTGCCCTAAAATTAAGGCTTGCATGGTGGTGCAGTTGGTAGCACTCTTGCCTTGCAGCTAGAAGATGTGGGTTTTAATCAGGCGTTTCCGCATGGAGTTTGCATGTTCACACTGTGCATATGTGGGTTTTCTCCAGGAACTCTGGATCCCTCTCAAAAAACCAAAAATGTGCATGATAAGTTCATTGGCTACTTTAAATTTTCACAGAGTGGTTGTCTGTTAATGTTTGGCTTGTGATGAACTCGTAACCTTTCTAGGGTGCATGCTGTCTTTCGCCCAATGACTGCTTGAGATAGGTACCAGCGTCCCATGACCCTCTTTACAAGTGGGTAAAGAAAATGGCTGACTGACCCTAAAAAAAAAAAAAAAAAAAACAGATTTTAGGGTGGAGTTTCCAAGTTCTTCTGTGGATTTTCTCCATGGACTCTTGCATCCTCCCACAGAACAAAAATATGCATGCTAGGTTAATTGGCAACTCTAAATTGGCCCTTGGTGTGGGTTTGTTTGAATGGTTGTCCATCCAAATGGGATCACTACTGACCTGACCAGGATGTACCCCACCTCTCATCCCAGACAGCTGAAAATGGGTAACCAGCTCCCTATGACCCTGCACCAGAACAAGTGGGTAAATAAAAGGACTGATTTATGCCATGAGCAGGCATGACTGTGGTGTGGAAGAACCCAAAGTGGTAAAAGGCAGGTTAAATCTGAAGAAAGCTACATCTAAAAACAAAAACAGGCTCTGGTTTGAAGTATGACATGACAAAAAAAACACTCTGAACACAAACTGTGAACACATAAATGATGACAGAGAATCTGTCTCAGCGAAACTGAGCCCAATATACACTGTAGCTTGATTACTGCCAGGACCAGGTGAGAGATTGCAAATAAACAACAGCTGTGAATGAGTGTGCCTGTAACAGGTAGGTTATGGAGCTGAAGGGAACAAACGATGAACCTGATAACCCAAAATATGACCAAAACTACCTTCAAATACAAATTAACTAAGAAATTAAACCATTACAAAATCACTAAAAGCCTAGAACTACGACATCTCTTTGCATTGCATTTGAAATTATATCATACGACCCAAAAGTCTCTGTAAGCCTCCGTAGTTTTTTATAAAACCACATGTCTTGTTTTACAATTATACTTCAAACAAAGTGGAAGACAAAGTTGTTTTATTGAATGTGGTAATTTGCAAAAAAAAAAAAAAAACGTGGGCATAGGGTCTTTCATTATTTGGGTTTCACAGACCTGAAACTGCATATATCATTTTATTTTACAACAACACTAGACCTTTTTAAAGGGACTTAAGGCAACTTTACAAAATCTGACTCAGTGCTGCCGCGACAGGCGAACAACAACCGAACGCATATCCAATATTTATGCGGGTGCCTGCCCGGCTTCGGTCATATTTTTTTTTAGACTCACGAGATGCCGCTGATAAAGTCTTTTTTTTCTTCGTGGTGCCACTTTTTTGGGGGGTGAGAGTGGATGCAGGTCGTTTGCTGGCTGCAGAAACATCCATAAGTATACCTTCAGTGTTTGAATCCAAGTCCACGGCGGCCATGTTCTTCCTGTTCAAGAGCTGTCGGCAACGCGCATGCAGCGTCAATTTACGTCACATCACTACAACTGCGCGGGAAAGTCAGACCTCAAACTGCAGCGCATTATGTAGCACACAGCGTGTCCAAGGCAACAGACATATATGCGGATAGCCTCGTTATTTTGGGTTTTTAATGCTTCATGACCCATTAGCATTGAATAAACTGGAAATGCATGTGTAGTTTTTCACAAATCTTGCCTTAAGTCCCTTTAACATTAAAACTATTGGAGAGAAATATTTTTAACAAATTTAACAAAAAAGACATAAAAGGCTGCATTTGTCATAACAAAAAATAAAAATGGTTTGCGCAGTGAAGCAGACAAAGCAAAGTAGAAGCACAGTCCTAAAGAAATAATCTTCATGAAATACACTTGTGAAATAATCGTTGTTTCAGTCACAGTCTTTTGGCAAATGACCATAAACATAAAAATCTGAGTCGGCCCACACATAAGCGGAGTAAGCCCCATGACCACTAGGGGACCCCAAGAGCAGTGGCTTATCTTTTCTTTTTTTATTTATTTCGCATTTATTTATGCGTGTTTGATGATAATGTGTTATCGAAGTTATGTTATACAATATATAATGTTGTTGACCATGTGTTTATTTTATGGTGATTACTGCTGCTTTGAATGTCACTCAGCTAGTAACTTTTTTTTGCTCACATTAAGGTGAGGACAGCTGCACATGCGCAATGAGCTTTGAAAGGACAGAGAAGCATTGTCGTTAGTGCCCTGTAACGTCACGAAAATGAACAGGGTGCTTTTAAAAAAATTAAAGATGATAATTTATCAGGAGCAGAAAAAAGAAAGAGAATGAAAGCTGAACCTAAAAAACAACAAGGTAATATTCACTTTGACTTTGGTAAAGATGAGCGAAGTAGCTAAGGTTAGCTAGCTTGTTGTGTATTTAGAACTTTAGCATGTTGGAAAAATCGATGACATGTTTTTCACGTTAATCCACCTAATTAGCTAACTGCATATAACAGAGAAGGATGTTGGCTGGTGGTTTTTCATCTGGTAAGTTATGTTGTAAATTAACCATTTGTGTTTTTTTGTTAAACTTAGCTTGAGATACAACAGATATAAGAATAAGTGCAAAGATGTTTAATTTTTAATCAAATGTTCTCCTTGATAATTAATATAGGATAGAATCATATAAGAAAAGACTTTTTACATCTTAATTTACACCAGCTGCAGATTTTTTTACTTGTTGCAAGCAAAGATTTGTTTAAGTGTTTTTATATTTTTTTATTCTAGTAAAAAACAGCATTGGAGCCATATTAGGTATAAAAGGTGTATGTTGTTTGTTGTTTCATACTCTAATGGGCCATGTCTCCCACCCTGTCCACTGTGTCCACTGTCTCCCTCCCTTTCTGCTTTAACCCCCTGATGTACCTGATAAGTTAAACAGAAACAGAAACTTTTTGTTTGTTCAGTATTTCAGTTTTAATATTTCAGTATGAAATATTAATCTATTAATTGTTTCCTTACATGATCTTCTTTTGTGGTGAATGAGTCTGATGTCCCATCTAATCCCTTCAAATTAAAATCGGCAACTCTTCCAGGTGACCCAGCTGAGTGACCATCTTTCCTCATCAGAAAGCTTCACTTTTTAACTTATGTCCGTCTCATTCACACAGATGTACTATGCTTTGTTGCAGATAACCTTTATCCGTCTTCTTTCCAGTGCACCTCCACCTCCCCAGATGTTCCTCTACCTGCTCTCTACTCTCACTACAGAAAACAATGTCATCTGCACATGTCATGATCCATGGAGATTCCTGCCTGACCACATCTGTCATTCTGTCCATGACCACAGCAAACAAGAAGGGGCTCAAGGCTGATCATTGATGCAGTCTCACCTCCACAATGAACTTCCCTGTCACACCTACAGCACATCTCACCATCACCTTGCAGCTCGTATACATGTCCTGCACCACTCTAACATACTCCTGACTCATACAGAACCACAGTTCCTCTCTCGGTACTCTGCCATATGCTTTTTCTAGAGGGTGGGCCATTTATATGGATACACCTTAATAAAATGGGAATGGTTGGTGGTATTAACGTCCTGTTTGTGGCACATTATTATATGTGAGGGGGCAAACTTTTCAAGATTGGTGGTGACCATGGTGGCCATTTTCAAGTCGGCCATCTTGGATCCAACTTTTGTTTTTTCAATAGGAAGAGGGTCATGTGACACATCAAACTTATTGGTAATTTCACAAGAAAAACAATGGTGTGCTTGGTTTTAACGTAACGTTATTCTTTCATGACTCTAGGTCAGGGGTGGCAAACTCCAGACCTGGAGAGCCACAATCCTGCACATTTTAGATGTTTCCCTGCTTCAACACACCTGCTGCAGATGAACAGGTTGTTAACAGGCTTCTACAGGACTTGCTGAGAGGTTACAGATTTGAATCAGGTGTGTTGAAGAAGGGGAACATCTAAAATGTGCAGGATTGTGGCTCTCGAGGCCTGGAGTTCGCCACCCTTGCTCTAAGTGCTGCATCAGTCTAAATATTACATGTTAATAAAGCAACAGGCCAATTTTTCATTTGCTACCAAAGAGCGCCACTGAGAAGAAAAAAATGTGTTGCACCTTTAAGTCCCGCTCCTCTGTGTCTGTGATACGATAGCAATGATAGCGAGCGTCTGCTGTCATATGTGCACCTTTTTTACGATGGACACTTCATAGGTAAGTTACATTTATACAATTTATATGTGCATTTAGGCGGTTGATGCTCCATGATTCACGTGTCTTTGCAATGTTGGAAGTGGCTTGTAAAAGCTGGCTGGCTGCAGTTCTTCTGGATACATGCTTGGTTGATTGACAGGTATACTATGCAGATGTAGAATGCTATTGGATAATGCTGGCTGGTGCTCAGTGAAAATTAAATGTGTCCCTGCAGGACAGGGGGGGCTTTGAGAAAAAGAAAAATATGTTGTTTTTCCTACATTATATTACCAAACTTGACCAGACTATCATTTTTATGGAATTTCAATAGATCATACATAACTCCCAAAAAGGGGAAAACTCCAGATTGCAGCTTTAAGGTTAAAAACCACAAATGGGTAACATCAGTGGAGAATGTTTACATATTTGGATTACAGATCGTGGGGTACCTGCTGATTGGAGTTGGTGGTTACCTGATGTATCGACAAATTCTAAAGTTATGGATTGGATGGGCTGCTACTGGCAACACTTTGACTAAAAGATTCAGAGATCTGGATCGCAAACTGGATGTGGTCTCGGAGCAGTACCGCGACCATCTGGCTGTGATTCTCGAATGGTACAGGGAAAGCAAGGTTCGAGACAGCAAGCTGGCTGAAGGGGTGCTGGAGCTGAACCGTAAACTGGCAGTGGTGCTGGATCTAAATGGAAGGAGTGGCGCCACCTTGGAGAAGTTGCAGTTTTGGCTCAATGTGGAGAAGTGATTGATTGACTATTGGCGGTGGTACTAAGTAATTTGGCAAAAATTTGGCTGTTTTGGACCCTTCCACAAAAGTGCACCATATGGACAAATAGGAGCTGCTGTAATTCTTCGGCTTTGATCTAATCTCTTTTATTTTTGTTTTGGCTGGTCTCAAGGCCAATGCACTAAATTCCCCTGGAGCAGTGAGTGCTGAGGTGCACAGCCCCCCTTCCCCAGTCCACTGGACGCCACCAGACTGTGGAGAGACATTACATCTGAGTTGTCCCAGCGATGGTTTCCTTCATAACTCTCCACCTCACTACACAATACTGATTTGCACACACACACCCATTAAAGGTCCTCGACATGTCTCGTTTATTGTCCCCCGCTAAGGCTTTTTTTTCAATCTCAAACAGCGCCAACCAGAGGGCGCTGTTTGCGAGGAGTTTTTTTTTTTGACCTATCTACCCTCATGTTTATTTACTTCTGGTTTCTGCATAAGTTTATATGTATATATATATATACTGTATGTATGTATGTGTATGTGTATCTTATACTCTCATTGGCGCTGCACAAGTGGCTGCCTAGGGGAGTGAGAGTGAAAACATGTCTCCAATTAATTGCCCCTCGGGGATAAAGTTTTTTCTGATTCTGATCATACTAACATTTAGATTAGTGGATTCCAACTCCAGACCTCACGGGCCATTTTCCTGCATGCTTTATATGTTTCAACACACCTGATTCAAATCCTCAGCTTGTGAGCAAGTCCTGCAGTAGCCTATTAATGACTTGTTCATCTAAATCAGGTGTGATGAAGCAGGGAAACATCTAGAACATGCAGGACAGTTTGCCTTGAGGACCACGGTTGGGAAACACTGATCTAAAATATGCAGGATATTGGCCCTTGAGGCCTGGATCAGAATACCCCTGATTTAGATGATGTAATCTCCACTGATACAAGTCTGCAAGATTCTCTCAGCTTTGTTTCTCTGAGTCGTTGCTTGGAGGCTCCTGCCTTAACCAAGTATTAATCAAGACATTTTCTGCAGATTTCTGTTATCTGACCTTCTGAGTCCATGTCCATTCTTTAGTCAGTCTCACTGTGGATTAACATCTAACTACACCACAACATTTACACACCTTGTTTTACAGGCATATACTCAAAACAACAGATTTTAAAATAAAACGATACATTTATTGTATGTGTGTGAATTATCAAGATAGTAGTCAATATTACAGGCCGTGGTAGGGGCCCTAAATAAAATTTTACTTAGGGCCCCATGAATGTTTGGGCTGGCCCTCATAAAGATGGAAAATGACTGAATATGTCAAAGATTTAATTAAGTACATGCCTGTAGAGTTAAAGTCAAAGGGCAGTTTGTTGCCATAGTAATCAACAATTTGTAAACTTCACGAACTTTTACATTCACAAACCCTAAAATTGCCCAAAGACATGCAAATGTGTCTCTTGCAGTGGTGTATTGGACGAAAGCTGTTAGCCTGGGGGTCAGAGGGCAGATTGATTAGTTTGCTGCTGAGGGTGATAACGAAGGGAATTAACAAAGCAAGTACAGGCTAACATCACTGTTCCTTTAGACCTTTGGTTTCAAAAAGAAAGAAAAACAATGCATGCAACAGCAGTAAACAATGTCAATGCAAAGCACAAGCACAATATCACACTTCATTTCAAAGTTGATTGAGAAAATATCTGAAGCATTCAAAGTCTGATTCTTGTTAAATGTTTGTGTTCTAGTTATATTAATATTTTAATCAGATTTTTCAAATACAGCACAACCTATAACCTTAACAAGGTTTTTTGTAGGTTTATGTTTATTCTTACTTTGAAATTGACTGTATGACTGCAGTGCAGCTATACATATATTTAAAATAATATCCTTGGCATTAAAAAATCCTTAGGAACTCTCCAAATGGATGTCCTAAAATTGCTAGTTTACAACTTCATACAAGATTTGCAACATAGAATTATATTGCATTGCATTGCATATGAACTTCAGGCATTGTTGCATTATTTTCATCAGTGTTGCTGAAATGAAGCATGCTGGTCTGTTCACAAATCAGGCAGATTCTTCATAGTAAATTACAGAAGTTAAAAGATATTAAGGAAGAAAACAACTATTTTCTTGTTAAGCTCAGAATAAAAGTAAAAAAAAACTCATTTTAAATTAATGAAGCAATTTTGATTTTTTTTTTTTTTGTCGTAACAGATTATGCAAAGATTTAAATCAACGCAAACATCAAACAGCCACTGCACAAGAGGGTTTCTATTTTATAATATTTTCCGTGCCTTGTTTAGAATGTTATTTTATTTTGAAGGGTCCCTCTGTTAATAGAAGACTGCTTTAATGAGAACATCTTCATGGATCATGGATGACGAGGAAATAAACAGACCGTCCTTTTTTTAGCTATAAAATGTTACCCTCTTTATGTCATTAAAAACAGTGGATAATAAAATGCAAATCCATGAAAGTGGATTATAAATGCATATGTAGTGGCATTTTTGTATATTGATGATAATAGTTTTAATTTTCTATTTTTGCTGTATTTTAAATTAAAACCACAAGAATGGTTGTCATCTCACTATGCATTTTGCAACCACTTTCAGAATTCTTTTACTTCAATTAAAATTGATTAAATATAAACAAAGAGGAAAATTTTAAGATTGTAAGCTCATGAAGACCTAAATCATCCCTGGAGAAAGCAGGGCTGTAAGGCTCTTCAGTGTGTGTGTGTGTATGTGTAGCAATTATATAGATACGCAGCAAAGTAAATAGGCAGCTTGACTTTGCTTTCGTTGGCTTTTTCTTTATCTCCAACTTATCCATATGAATAAGAAAAAATAAATACATGTTCCCTGGATTTTTATACATTATTTAAAAATCAGATTATTCAATAGAAGATTGATTCCTACGACAAAATCTACTTGTTTAGACCCAGAGCTCAGACCCAGCTGTTTCATGACAGAATGTCTATTGATTGTGTTAAACAGAAAACGGACAAAAAGATTAAAACAATGTTTTTTTTTTTTTAAACAAATGTTTAAATGTTGCGCATATAAAAAAAAGGTTTAAAAAAATCTGAAACTTCTGCACCTTTTGCAGCCTTGCAGATTTTCTTTAGGTCAATTTTGCATTCTTTTTTTACAGCGCACTGTGTTGTGTCCTGCGCCCTAACAAGAAAGGAAAGTGTGAAATTGTTGATGCCTGTCTGAGGAAAGTGTATACAGTGTGTAGTAAGCCTATCTATACATCCATCCATTTTCTGAACCTGCTTCTTCCTGTTCAGGGTCTCAGGGAGCTGGTGCCTATCTCCGGCAGTCTTTGGGTGAAAGGCATGGCCTATCTGTACATAGTAATTGTAAAAAATAAAGCTCCCTACTTTGTGGATTTCACTAATTGCAGGTTATTTTTAGAACATAACTCCCACGATTAACAAGGGACCACTGTAAATCAATTGCATGATCTGCTGACTATATCCCAGAGTAAGCCTTTTTAAAATAATGTCTATCCTTTGACACAGATAAGATTACTCTTTAATGTTTTTTTTAATATGACACCTCAGTGTGTTTCTTCCAACATGAAGCCAACTTGCATTTGAATGTCAGATAAGAAGGAAAGATGAGTTTGTCTAACTAGGGATTACATTTATATCTGTTTACAGAAAATCTGAGATAACTATTTTTTTCAAAATAAAAATGTGAAAGGAATAGTATATAGTGAGTGCTTTCAGTGTCTGTATTGCTTCTCCCTGTGTTTGTATCTGTACTTTATATGTGCACTTTAATGTCAGACTGAGTAGACTGAAGCATCTCTGAATCACAACACATGAAATCTTGCTTCACATCTTTAGTACTTAATAGCAGATAATTTTTAAGACAAAGCACCAAATAAACAGAGTTTTGTGAGAAAAAAAAGAAGAAAAAAAACTAAGTGTACAAATCATCTGACACTGAAAAAGTTATAGTTGGTCTATCACAATTGATCCAATCAGAACATCCGGGAGTACATTCTTTCTCCCATACATGTCATAATTAATAAAGATTGTAATGAGTTATTTCAAACAAACTTTTAAAATCACAAGAGGTGCATGCATGTTGCACACAGAAAGGAAAATCCCCGACATCCAACTGTGAATTTGCTCTATTTCTGGCTTGGTATCCTAAAAACTAGATTTTATCATGTTACAAGATAGATATACACACACGTAAAAAGTGCTAACATGTACCTAATTTTTCATAACATTGGGGAATGTGTGATGAGAAAAAAAAGGAGTGGTAGTTGTTTGAAATTGAACCAGAACTTGAGGCCCCATGTGGCTTTGAGCTTCCTGGTCAAGTTGGCAATGGGAGTTGGTACATCTGCTCTCAAAACACTCATGTTCCAGGAATCTACTTGAAAAGAAGTACAATACACCGAGGCTGCATAAAAGAGTACTTGGCAAGCATCCGTCGTCTATTTTTATGTGTAAATATATAGTTCGTGTGTGTGGGGGGGGGGGGGCATGTTTTTCCAGGAAGACACACTCCTAAACAGTATCCCTGCAAAAAAAAAAAGAAAAAACAAGGGTAAATTAGTAAAAAAGGCATATGTATATCTACATTGAGAGGACATAGATTTTATATTTAATCATATCTAAACACATTGGTAAAGCACAACTCCTACACATGCACACCTACTCAGTTTCATATACCTCCACACCTTCTTGCACATGAGAGCTAATGCATACTGGTATGATGTAACAGCTTCCTCTGACTTGCTCTTGCTGTTAAGGCTTGCATACATTCAAGTCTGAATGTAAAATCAGATTTTATTCACTCATTAACTGTCAGTGCTGTCCACAAAGATTCTGTGAAACTCATGCGGAAACCCTGGCTAGGTATTCCACACAGTCACCCCCCTAGCCTGACGTGTTAAAACAGGAGACATTTTTGACAGCACTGAGAGCCATTTTTAACTTGAGAACTTATTCAACCGGTGGCTAAAACTGACAGCTGTCTGCATGTTTTTGGTCGACAAAGAGGTGATTTTTCTAAGACGAGGTAGAAAATGCATGTACAAAAATTGAAAGTCTAAAGCATAAAGTTTAGCAATTTCATTTTATTGTGCATGTAAGTTTTTTGAAACTTAATAATATTGCAGCGCTCTGATGCTGATTCCTCCAGTCACTTACATCTAATGTTAGAACTAGAGTGGAATGATGGTATTTAAATGAAATATTTCCAAGGTTATTGCCACTAAAGGATTGGTGCAGCCCTAAATGCACAATATTCTTCTTTGCTTAATTTTAACTGATGCCAGAGAAATTCAGATTACTTCAAGTGTCATTTGTACAAACATGTCACGATGACAAATGATCTTGTTCTTGATTTCCTCATCAAGAAGTACTGAATATTGTAGAAAAGATGAGGTGGGAGGAGGTACAGATGAATGTTGTAAAAAAAGATTAGGCAGGGGGACATCACTCTGCTCAGGCTGTTGAACTGTCCAGTCATATCAGAAAGGAAGCAGAATACAATGGTAAAAAAAGAAAGGAGGAGGGTGTTGTGGAATAAAGACAGGCAGGAAGTAGCACGAGAAGGACAGCATGTGCTTGTTGGTACAGGTAATTTAGTGCAAGGGGCATTAGACAAGACACATAGACAACCAAGTAAACACTAGCAGATGTGTGAAAAATGCATTCATGCAAGCACTGACAAACTAGATGACAGTGGTTGTTGTTACAATTCCCACAAGGCCCGGAAGAAAAACATGATAGATAAGGGATCGCTTTTTCAATCGGTCTTCTTTGCCCTCTGTTTGAATGGCCTGTAATTGAATGATCATTACACCAAAGTTATGGCAATGGCCCTGCAGTCAAAAATAGGGATTGAGTTGGAAACAGCATTTAGTGATTTTGATTTATGAGCAACAATGGGGAAGTTGTTTTTCAAGTCTGGCTCTCCGATGGCCAATAAAGAGGAGTAGGGCTTATCTTCTGCTGTTACTGCACATAGTCAGCCTCTCAGCCAGCCAGCGAACAGCCAACCAACCAGCTGGGGCCCCTCATGGAAGGAAGTGTTTCCAGCCAATTTGTTTCCTTCATGTCTCACCCTAAATGATGCTATTCATTAAAGTAGCTTGCAGTTGGTGAGCACTGCTGCCACTGCATATTACAATAGAGTGCATGTGTCTTGCCTAAAATACACATGGAAATCCATTTGCACATACATGCATACAAATAGAAAAGCTATTCTTTTGGTCCAGCTCATCCTAACAGGAGGACCCCCCCATTATAAAAGCAAAAAGTACAGAATGGGTCTGTTGCATCCAGTGCTATCTTCATTTTATTAAGCCCTCCTCGAGCCACATAATTATGTTTTTGAATTGAAAGGAACCACCAGCTTTCATTTAATGGATGCGATATTTGGATTAAGCTGGCTCTAACTTTGAATCAGGAGATCACTTGTGTGGGAGGTGCATGCATGAAAATAGCAAAAATCTGTTGTGTTAACTGTGAAATTGTAATCCATCAAACACTGGATTGTGTTAAAGCTGTGATCCAGAGGGCAAAAGCAGGAATGCCTTTATTTCACCAACCCTCCAGTTTAGAATGACTCAATTCACACCTTATAAATGTGGCTGAAAATTTATCTCAGATATATTTTTATATTTGCATCCTGACCAACAACAACTCAAATCTGATTTTTTGTACACTCTGTACAACTCAGAATTTCTGTTGACACCACTGAACCGTCTGCAGTGATGTGACTGTATATTTAACAAAAAAATAAATAAACATTGCCATATACTTCTCTTGTGATTTTCTTTGTAATAAGGAAATACTTCAAATATTGTCTCTATATTATTTTTCGGTCACAGCTGAACTGCTAATTACAATTAAACATTATTAGGAACACACTGTCCAACCTTAGAGATTGTATCTTGCCTGTGTTTATTTCTTCTTGAGATGATTTAATGAGATTTTAAGTTTGAAACACTGTTTCTAAATTAATTTTTCATGCAGGTTTGAATGTTGTGCAGCTGAATAGAACTTATATGTCGTATGTTGTAATACAAACACTAAAATGGCTAAAATATTGCTCTAATGAGTTCATTAAGAACCAAAAAGATTGTTTATAAGATTTATGAAATACAAGTTCATGAAACGGATTAACAGGTATGTAAGATTCTAGCTTGTTAAATATTCTGAAAGACCTGCCTGTATCTTCACCCCTGGAGACAAAGCTAGAGTATACATACTTATAAGTGCATCACCTATGAAGCAACTGGAAATGGAAGACTCCATTGATGTAAACAGGTCATAAACTTCTCTGGATCTGTAAGACATCTCCTGAGTAGATGGGCAACATATTGTTTACCAGCAGCTTTTTCAACCTTCCTCTCACACTTCTCTTTACTCAACAAAACAAAATCTGGGTCACAACAAAATCAACTGCGTTTAGGAAAAGTTACTATTGCTAAACAAACAGCAAAACTAAATTACTTTCTTTAAAAACAGAACATACCTCAGTTTTGATTAGTTGTGACTCACAAATGTGTACAGCAAGATTTCTTCCCTCAGATTTCACCTGCAGATCTCTTGTTTGTAGCCTCTCTGAAAATATAAGAAGCTGTTTTTATTTTTTCAGCGTTGTCCCTGGGATGGCTTGGTAACCTATCTAGGGTGAGCCTTAGCTTGTTGACTCTCATGAGTCTACATAACTTTCTTACTTTTATATAATTCTGAAATTAGATTGATGCACATTCCTTGACATTATGGTTTATTTTTTCTTTCATTGAATCGAATTAATCTGATTTATAATTTTTCTATAATAGAATATGGGCCTTTTCTGGTGTCCTAAATAGACTTAGTACATTATATCAAAAACACTGTAGTATTTGGAAACATAACAGTGGTAGATTTTTTTTCATGAAGAAGTGAATGGTTTAGTCTTCCCAAATCCATAGTGGATGAAATGACACCCCAAATTCTGAATAACTATAATGTTTGCCAAGCCATGTTCTAGTGGATCAAACTACACAATACAAGGCCTCTAATACTGGTTTTCAAACTATCCAGACAAAGCTGTTAGAATAAATGTGGAAGGATAGCAGTTCTAGCTAACAAAATAGTTATTGGAAAAAAACACCTCTGAACTCCAGATCCTGAATTGTTGACATGTTACAATAGGTCAGCGCTATCTGACATCAGAATGCAACTGTGTCACTTATAGATATTGAAGAGCTGAAGATATCTAGACACAAAAAAATAACAGAACAAAACACAATGAACTGGGGATGAAAACAGAAAGGCATAACAATACAGAAAACTAATCAAATTAAAACTGAGAGAAAGACAGGAATGTATAAGATTATAAAAGAGCAAAAGAATTAGCAAAAAAATACACAGGAGACAGGAATACATGTGGGGAAACTGGGTGACAACAAATATAACCAAAAATAGTGAAAACAAATGGATCACAAGCAGAACAGAAGAATGCAAAAGTAAATGAAGTAATAACCACAAACAAAATAAAGGAAGAGCACAGCACAACAGAAGAAAACAGGAAACACAAAACCCCTTCAAAATAAAACTCCATGAAACTAATAAAACAAAGCAAAGTCAAAACTCATAACCATGACAATTTGTGAGTGTGTGTGTCTGTGTGTATACACACCAGCTAAACATGACTCTAAGAGCCTTCCTTGCAAACTCAATGAGGCTGTGGAAAACTACCTTTTAGGCCAATGGCAAGCCACTTGCACAAGTGTCCATCAAATGTGGCATATACCAAGGGGCTGCTATGTCCCCACTACTGTTGTGTATGGGTCTGAACTCCTTCAGCCAAATAATCAACAAGACTGTATATGGGTACCAACTCATAAATGGGACCACTATCAGTTACCTCTTCTACATGGATGACATTAAGCTGTACAATAAAAGTTGAGTACAACATCAACTCACAGATCCACACCACCAGGATTTACAGTGCTGACATCAGAATGTTATTCGGGCTTGAGAAGTGTGGTCAAATGATGACTAAAAGAGGGAAGGTAGTGCACACAGAGGGCCTCACTCCCTGAAGGAAAAATTGTAAAGATTAAGGACAGTTACAAGTACCTCATTATCCTACAAGCAAATGGCAACCTTGATGAGGCAACAAGGACAGTGGCTATAGCCAAATACCTACAACAAGTAAAAGCAAATCCTGAGGAGTCAGCTCAATGTCACGAACAAGTCCCTATCAGTGATCAGATACTCTGCAAGGAAAATAAGTTGGCCAAAAGAAGAGATAAAGACCACAGATAGACTCAAAAACGTCTAACCATGCACAGAGGATTCATCCCAAATCTAGCTCCCTGAGGCTGTACAATAGCTGTAAGGAAGGAGGTGAAGCTTTAGTGAGCATGAGTGCCACAATCCAGGATAAATATCCAAGATCCAGAAGTATATTAAGGAAAAAGTCCCAACCAATGATGTTTTCAGTGAATGTCTTAGACAGTGTGGAACAGTGGATGAGGTACTGGAGGGATCATCATGGGAGGACAAGTTTCTACATGGGAAGTACCACTGAAACATCTCCAGTGGCTGATCTCCAGAAATGACTAGAAAGAGCTGGACTGAAGGACATCACACCAGACAAAACCAAGACAATACACCAGGTGTAGGCTGTTAAAAGAGGCACCTGAGACAATCCAGCACATAACTGCAGGATGTAAGATGCTAGTAGGGAAAGTATACAGGGGGCGCCATAACCAAGTGGATGGCACTGTGTATGGGAAAATCTGTGTGTGTATGGACTGGAAACCACAAGATCTAACAGGGTTTTATGTGAGTGTAGGGCAGAAGTATGACCAAATGGCTCAGGTCACCATGGTGGATAGTCCGGCTAGACACTATAACATGTTTGGAGGAGAGATTAACGTTTTTTGGTTCTGTTGTGTTACACATTCATTTACTCTGATCTAGTAATATTTGCATTCAATTTTACATTTATGGTGGAATTTTATGAGAGTTGCCTTCATTTTGATACCATTTTTTACAAAACAGTCTTGTCTTGGGATATATTCAATTTATTTATGGCATGTCATTTTGGAACAGATGTCTCAAAAAGAGGCGCAGGGCTTAAGAGGTTCTGTCGCACAGACTATTTTTCGCCATCTCATTTCCTTTTGTTGGTTTTTTCTTTCTCTCTTTTTTTACACTTTTTTCCTTTCTTGGCTCATTGCACTTGCACTGGTGTTTTAGTTGTAAGCCCACATTCTTACAAAAATTAACAGGCGTACAAAGAAGCCTGCTGTTGATTACCACAATTAAGACGCCGTCACTCTCTTGCTCTCATAGAGCAGTCTGTCTGGGGCTTTTATTTTAACCCTATAGTCCCTGTCAATAAAAAGAAACAGTTAAGTGACTGTCACTAAGAGGTGTAGAAACAAAGAAATATCCTGATGCCTGCCAACACTGACATGTCTTTTGATTTGTCACAGCAGCTGCACTGAAGGTTTTCCCTTTTTAGGGGCAAGGCAAGAAATGAAAAAAGCTGTATTCACAGTTACAGCTCCCTAAAGAAGCAAGTGGTAAAACACAACCAGATGTACATATTGGTTTTGATTTTAAGCTCAACTAAAATATAAGACCATATTTACATTTTGCTACCAAAATTGGTGTATTTGTGCTGGCATATCACTATTTGTTTTGCAAATCAAATAAGAAGATAGAGCAGGTAGGTGGTGGTGACAAATAATGAGCAGTATATGATGGTAAACGTAGGTACTGTTCTACAGGTCTCTTACCTATAGCTGTTAGCAATAAGAGATGTTTCTTCAGGGTAACCAAATTTATGACTACCACCACTACCTTCCGAAATCTGAAGTTATAGTCTACATTTGCATGTACATTTGTTTAAGAGAGTATGCTGGGGAGAAAGTGAGGCACTCAGCCTCTACAATCAAGTAAAAGTTTATGACTGGCATTTTCAATCTTCCAAATGAATTATTGCCAAAATAAATGCCAAAATGTCATTTGTTGGAAGGTGGCAGGGATTCCAAAATGTTCTAACTTCTCATGTGATATTGTAGTGAAGAGTTGTAAAGGAGGAAGAGCAGCAAGACAGTGTCTACAAGCAGACAAATTCATTTGAATTAATTGTGTTCATATCTATACAACAAAACAAAAGCCAAGAACTGCAATTATTCAAAATATGTTATCAGCTTTAAATCTGCCTAAGAAGAGATCTGCAGTGCATGAAGTATGTTTTAGATGCCATGTATGCCAGTACATGTATACATGTATGCCAGAACCATTTGGGTTGAATCTTGGTTGCCATATTTTTTGTTTGCAATTTTGTTGGGCGTTTTTCATTAGCATTAGTCATACTCCTTGTTTTCATGTGGATTTATTTCCTGCATCTAGAATTGGTATCATCAAAACCAAACTCTGTCTATTCATGTTTTATCTCAATTGCATCAGTCCCTGGAGTCCCAGAGTCCCATCCAGTTGATTTATCCCAGCTGCTTTCACTTCACAATCACTCCTCCGCCGAGTATATGTAGCCCATGGTTTCATTCATTCCTTGCCAGATCCTGATGTTTGCACTGTTGCCTCCCTGTGTTGGCCCTGTGTTCCTCTATTGCCCCTGTTCCATTTTCCTGAGTAAGCTTGTTCTGCTGTCACATAAGCTTTTTATTTTATCTGTCAGAAGTTTTTACTTTGCAATCAAGTTCCCTGTGATTTTATCTTCACTTAGGTCATATTATTCTCCATCCTAATACTGGCTTAACAGTGATGGAGAAAAGGCAACAAATACTTGCTAGAATACAAGGTATTGCTCAAGTATGATCTAGATTATCAAATGCCAATAATTATGAGTTAAGTTGTAATTATCTGAGATAATATTTTTTCTGGCTTCTAATGAAATACTATAATTGACCTTATTTTATATATTTAATTTATGACACATTTTTAACATCTTAAATTGGAGACCATGTGATTTTAATGTGAAGAAACATGGCTGGGGAGGCTGTACAGATACAATCTTTTTTTCCCTCTCTCTCTGTGAGGTGGCAGAGACACTAGAATTGTTTCATTCAGTTTCTTTTGCAATAAACTTCACAATGCGTTGTAAGAACCATGCCATCTGTTTACCTTGACATCTCCATGGTGTCCTTGGTGAGATAAACAATCCAGTAGACCAGGTTAAAGGCGCCAAATGAAAGGGGAAATAGGATGCGTGAGTATTTGTCAATGATGCTGGTGCCAGTCAGAACGCTGTTGGCTGGTACTGCTGAACCTTGCTGCAGGAAGGCTTGAGCGTTGACAGGTGGGTTGGGGAATGTTTTGGCAGGGCGATCAAAAAGTGGAGCAGAGTTCATTCTCTTCTTCAGCACACTACCGGCATCCACCTTTAAAATGCAAATACAACAATTAGAAATTTTAAGAAGAAATGAATGGTATTAATCTTGCATGAAGTAATGAAAGGGCATTATTAATAAAACTTCTGCTCTATTATTACCAAAAGGATAAATGTGCCAATAAGGGTAAAGTTTTTGCCATTAAAAAATACAATTTATAATATGGGAAAACATCATATGTATATAATTCTCATATAGTACACTATTAAACCAATTTTGGATCACTAAATTGTTAAGTAGGTGAGCATCATAGGTTCTAAAGCCAAATTGCCAGTAAGATTCATAAAATAATTACATTGATTACTCTTTGTCTTTGCCAAACTTCATATAAAATGAGATGATATTTAGGAAAAAATTGCAATATTAGTTTGTATTCGAACAGATTTTAAAATATCCAACACAATCTGTTTCTAATTTTATGATGAACAGTATTTTTGTGCCATAAATATTTCAGTGTACAGTCTGATTTAATGTGCACAAATTTTAGAAATTTACTTTGTAAATCTAGCCACACAATAATGACACAAAGCTGAGAAGAACCTCCATCAATTTACAGTTGAGGCCAAAACTATTAGCCGCTTATGAAATTAGACAACACTCTTGATTTGTTCATGAAAATGACCATTAACAAGTGTTTGTTATTTTGGAAACAAATACACTATAAAAAACAATGTCCACTAATTAGGATATTTTATCTTAATTAAATCCTTTAGAATATTGGACACTGAGTTGAAACAAGAGAGGGCAAAAATGAGACATATATCCATCCCCTGGCCATTAATAGTAAATGTTGTACCCTTTCTGAGCCACAACTGACAACAGTCTCTTAGAGTAGTTCTTTACTAAGTTGACGTCAGTCTCCTGAGGGATTTTGGCCTAGTCTTCCATTGCTAATTATTCTAGGTGGTTCAAACTGCACAGTTTCTGAGCATGGACATTGGCTTTGAGCACCTGCCACAGAATCTCAATAGGACTGGGGTCTGGCTTCTGTGCGGGCCACTCCAGGATCTTGGTTTTGGTATCCTTGAGGAAAAGTTGGACTAATTTTAACGTTTGCTTTGAGTCACTGTCTTGTTGGAAGACCAAGCGATTATCTAAGCCTAGACTACGAGCAGATTTCTCCCTCAAAATGTTAACATAATTTCCTTTTTGGCATGACGCCATTCACCTGAACAATGCTCCCTGTGCCTAAGGCTGTAAAACAGCTGCACAGCATGATGCTCCCACCACCATGTTTAACCGTGGGAACTGTGTTCCTAGGGTTGAAGGCATTTCCCTTTCTTTGACAAACATAAGCAACAATCATGTGCCCAAACATTTCCAGTTTAGTCTGATCAGACCATCTTTACCTTTCAAATGTTCATGGGCAAACCTCAGTCGGATTGTGATGTTTCAGAGTCCTCACAACTGTGTCCCTTGAAACATCAACTCTAGAAAAGGCCAGGTCAGCAACAATCATCTTGGCAGATGTCCGGGGCTCCTTGCTGACATCTCTGACTTTTTTCCTCTCCAAAGTTCTGGAAATCTTACACTTACAACCATAGCCAGGTTTGTTTTTTACAGAATGTGTCTCCTTGTACTTGGCAATGATGCAATGCACAGCAGTTCTAGACACTGTGAATCACTTGGAAATGGCAGTGTAGCTTTTGCCCTTATCACAAGCCTCTACCATCTTTTTTCTGAGCTCCAGACTAATTGCCTTTGTCTTTGGCTTGGTGAGTTACAGTACGTCCCTCTCACATATTCAAGTGCTCTGTTCCTTGGAGTCTTTTTATGCTGAGTGAATGTTGTTAGGAAGTCAACTGCCTGACCAGGTGTGGTTTCAAAGCTGACTGGTTTATTACTGTAGGTGTGTTTTGAAAGCAATATTCACATGGGGTTAATATTTTTGACCGCCCCATTTTTAACTATATTTGATATAAATCAAGCCTAAAAATGAATTTTATTTGACAAAATGTACCAAAAGCTACTTAATAGCACTGGTGAATGTTTGCTTATATAAAGTTTCATCAGTGCTGCAAACATTTGGAAGAAGTTTTGATAAATGTTCCATAATTTCCGGTGGGCTAATAATTTTGGCCTCAGCTGTACTTTCTTTACCCAAGAGGTAAAAGAAGGGTACAGTCTGAGTACAGCCACTTTTCCAGTCAACAGACATCCAACATAAAGACGGAATTACCGGTAACAACCGCAGTTGCACACACTTAAAGTCAATTCGAATCAGAAACTGAGCGAAAGCTGGAACACCTGGAAAAAAGATTTTTTTGTCATGCATGCACAAGTAACACATGCAAAAACTCCACACAGACATTTCTGCTTGTGGGTAATAAATAATGCTGCCTTAATCTTCTTCAGGATTGTTTTACTGATTCATTGTAGCAGTGACTGTTGATAGATTTAGGCCAGATATCTGGATCTTTTAATAGAGCTAGTTTTGTTGTTGTTTTTTTTCATTTTTTTTTAATTGAATGCATGTTGCATACATACAGGTTGACTAACACAAAGCACATACAGTGGTGACAAAAAATTCACAGAGATCAGCTTCCATTCCATTCCTTTCATCCACTGTTATACATTTACACAAACTCAATTTCACACAAGTAGAAAAAGACTTACTTATAGACATTTTCTTTTACATGTATACATGGGCTCATACACAGTAGTTCTTGTATATTTTACACTACCTGAATCTTTATCAGCTTCTACTAGCTTTTGACATAAATTAAAAGAACAAATTCAAGCATACTTATTGCAGCATAGTTAGGAAATAAATCAATGTTATGATCTTCACAAGAACTATTTTGGATGAAGACTCTGGCCTTCATTAGACTCTTGGGTGTCAGGCAAGAATCTCTTAGAGTATTCTGTAACCTCCAGTCTAGTCTAAGCAATCTGATATTAAGTTATATAATTTGTCACTGTGACATGCTTGTAAATATAAAACTGAAGTAACCAAAAATCCCGTACACATGGCAAGGCTGCTCACCAAAAACTATGCTCAAAATGCCCCACAACAAAGATCGCCAGATGTTATTATGCATATCATACATCAAACTGACCACGTCCAACACCAGATGTACACTATCATAGTTTTGTGGCATTTAGAGTTGCCATGGCAATGGTATTAAAAAAATAATCCCTAATCAAAAATAAATGTAAATCGCTCCCAAAAAGGTCAAAACTTGATTGCTTCCAGAGGTTACTGAGTCTACATACTGTCGTACGGACGTCATTCCAATTTTATTTGGTCACAAGACATTAGTCTATCACAGATTTAAAGATCTTTTATAGAACTTCTACTGTGTGACCAACCGACTTTTTTCACAAGTGAACACATTAATCTGATGTCATTCCACCTGTCATCTGGTCATTAGACATTGGTCTATAACATACTTTTATATATCATTGGCTTTTTTACCATGGAAATGCCACTCACCATCAATCGGACCCAACATGCTTTCAGCAGAGACTGTAGGCCCTGTATTCTTATGTTATACATCACAAAATCGGATTGGTCAGGTGAAGTGTACTATCATGTGTCAGGGACATTTTGGGTTATCATGGCAACATAATTCATTAGAAACCACACTTAATAATCTCTGAAATCGTCATATTCCTCAATACACTACCATATTAATGACTCTTTATGTCCTTTTTATTACATTTGCAGCACCCATCACCTCTCACGTGCTCTGTAACAGGAAAATACAGCTCTATGACTGGCTGAGGGTTTCTCACTCATGCACACAGTAGCAGGCCCCATAAACTGTCTAGTTGTATTTATGGTTGCCAAAACAGGAAGTCTAATCTTAGTTCCTCAAAAAGAATTCACCATGTACATTTGTCTTGTAAAAACAGGATATCTCAGTTCATTTAAAGTGGTTGATTTTTATTGTTTAGTTTTCCCTTTTTATCTGTTTCATGCTATTTTATATTGTTGGATACACATTGTGTAAATTATCAGTTGTCCAGGACATGCCAATCCAAAATGTTTTTTTTTTAAATTATTATTTATTTATTTTTTAAAGGTAACTGAACTTCGGTATGAATAGGCTTGTTAAAGTCACACGGTTTACTGACATGCCTGTCCCTCCTGAAAATCATTTTATCATTGTTACCCGTGACTTGTTTTTGCGACTGTTGTGTGACTGTTTCACCACCTTATTTTTTTAACTGTCTGGGGAAAGGGTCAATGCTGCAGTATGTGCTTGATATATTGCACCTGAGGCCACCTCTCTATTTAACATAGTGGGGGTTTTTCCATTTATAGTATTAGGCTTCCTTCACTTCTCTTTCAAATCCACTGCCATCTTTGTCCAAAATGTGGACCTTACTGTCCTCAAAAGAGTTTCCTTTATCTTTCCGATGTACACTACCAGTCAAGAGTTGAAAGAGAAAATTTGAATGGTAGTGTAAATGTACAGTGGGTTTTTCAACTGAAGCGCTTGCTCTCGTCTGTTGTGTCATGTATCTGTGGAGAGATTATTTAGCTTCTAATATGTAGAGATCTGAAAACTCCTAACTGCACTGGATTGTAAACTCCACGCCACTTAATTTGTGTTAGGCTGTTTTGTCTTTAGGGTCAGTCAATTTTTGTCTGAATGTCCTGTTTGGTTTGAAATGCACAGGGATTTTGTGTTTGGAGAAAACAGTCCAGAAAATGTAGCTTGTTGTCCTGAGCAGCCTCTCTAGTGAACTTAATATTAATGTCAACTGAGTGACCGCTGGAGATAGACACCAGCTCCCTGCGACCCTGAACAAGAAGAAGCAGGTTAAATGGATGGATGGATGGATGGATGGATGGATGGATGGATGGATGGATGGATGGATGGATGGATGGATGGATAGATGGATGGATTAAGTTAATGTGTTTAGTCAGGGAATCTACATCTTTAATTTGTTTTTTGTCCCGAGTATCATCCACATATCTGAAAAAGTGGCTTAGTTTTGTTCCCTTGTAGGAGTTTTGAATTCTTTTCTCTATCTCCTCCTTGTAGGGATTGGTCACAATGGGTGATACTGGGATACTGATATATCATTATATTTGAAATATGTGGTTGAGTGGCAGAGGTCCAGCAGGGTGCAAATCCAGTCAGGAATTAAATTAGTCCTGTCATTTAGAGCTTTATCTTCTAGGAGTCATTTTCTGACAAAGTCAACTGCCTCTGATGACGATATGCAAGTGAAAAAAAGCAGTAACATCAAAGAAGACAATGGTTCCTCCTGGTGCCAAGTTCAGGCATCAGACTTTGTTTGCAAAATTGGTGGAGTTCTGTATAAGATATTGCCAACCAGATGAGCTAAAATGGTATCAAGGTGTTTGGCATTGCTCTGTGTTAAATAATTAATGCTGATGGGAGTGAGAGGTGCTCCTTCTTTGTGTCGTTTGTGAAAACCAGTCTAAAGTAAAAAACTAGGTCAATGCCCTCGTCCATTTCCAGTTTTTGCAAGTAGTCCACAATCTTCTTTTTGTAGGAACTTGTGGAATCCATTCGGAGAGCTTCATATGTATTATCACTCAGCAGAGTTGCTATTTTCTTGTGGTAATCTGTTATGCTAAGAATTACCATACATCTTCCCTTGTCTGCTGGCAGAATGGAGATGTTTTTACCCTTGCTGACATCATTCATAACGTCACTACGCAAATGTTTAGGTAACTTCCTGCATGTCATTGTAAACTATAAACTCTCACAGCCCACACAATCTACCTGTTTACCTTAATGTTTACAGTTATTTTTTCTATACTAAGTAAATTGAACATCTTTACCAGTGAGTTTTTCAGTTGTGGTTTTGTTCAACAGTCAAAACAGCTCAAAGTATTTTAACTGGGGACTGGCTGACTGTTACTATTCCTGCTGAGAAAAACCTGATGTTTTTTTCTTCTCTATGTCATAAAGAGTCTTCCCTCCTACATATTTGGTGAAAGCAGTCATTTTTCATGATGCATCCCTCCAACTCCTACTCCCTCTTTCTCAGATTCTTTCATTGTAACTCTACACAGACCCACATACACACACACACAAAACTAACATCCATCTTTCTATCTTGCTCTATAAAAACAGATCAGGCTTGCTTTCTAAGCCCCACTCTGCTTCATTGTGGTGCTTGCCCTCCTTCTTGTGAGCCTGCAGTGATCTGCTGGATATTCCCTTAATCTATGGCTCTTACATAATCTGCAGCAACATCGTTCACAGAGCCACTGGCTGTCCTCTCATGTCACTCTCTGTGGTTATCACACAGTAACAGGGATGAACTGAGGCCTGGAATAGAGGGTGACCGAGTGATTAACACACTGCATGGATGTGGAGGGCATAATTTGCTGCAGATTACATATTGTACACTAATGTAAATGTGTTTGACTATTTGCTGCAGATTTGATTGGTTGTCAGAGGGTGAAGGTGAACAACGTGAAGCTTGTGATATCTTGGTGTCTTTATGTCAGCAAGACATGAATGCAATAAAAAGAGAGAAGAAGGGTGGTCAAAAACTGTGTGTGTGCACTTGTGAGTTGTCTACGTGTGTGGTTTTACATTGACCATGGCGATGAGGTGATGGAATAAGCAGAAAAATATTTATATTGAAAAGGGATTTTAGGAACAATTTACAGAGCAAAAAATAACTATTAATGGACCCATAAACTAGAAATGCTACTAACTTTAGATGAGGCCTCTATTACTTCTAAAGCAACTTCTGTTCTTATTTTGATTTTTTTTTCCACAAGAAGCTGGAAATAGTCCTTTGAAATGCTAGTTCATATTGACATAATATAATCACATAGTGTCTTCTAATTTATAAAATGCACATTCATGCATTAATCCTACCATGCACAGAGAAATATCCACCCATCTACAATTTTCTATAAAAAATAAACCAAAAAATATTTGGCAGCTTGTTATAATCTCTGTCATTAGAATATGGCCAATTGCTGATGGGTAAAGCATGATTATCTAACACATCTAGCCCAATGTAAGCCATAAAAATTTTACAGCAA
This sequence comes from Pachypanchax playfairii, assembly GCA_006937955.1. Classification (NCBI taxonomy): domain Eukaryota; kingdom Metazoa; phylum Chordata; class Actinopteri; order Cyprinodontiformes; family Aplocheilidae; genus Pachypanchax; species Pachypanchax playfairii. Next base: position 106,504 of record SSNP01000227.1, on the reverse strand, counting down.
TTGAAAATATTTACAAAAGCTAGATAGAAATGTTGTTCTTGAATTCTGTCCTTACCATCTACAGCATGCTTCTGCAGAAACTAAAATTAATCAAGCTACAGTTTTTAATGTCCTTAGCTGTCCAACATTAGTGGGTTTCTATCAAAAGCAGCCTTAGATGTCAAGTTAGCAGTGACAGAAGCAGAACCGGATTTCCTTATATATGAAATGTTTGGGGTTTTTTTTCCAATTGACTTGATATTTCTGTGAAGTGCCTTGAAATGAAACTTGTTATAAACTGGCACTTTATAAATTAAATAGAATTGAATATAACTGTTCTTATCTGTCTTTCTTGTGAGTTGTGCCTTCGAGGATGCATTTCTGTTTGTTACAGCTGGAAGGAGGGGTTATACAACTTCCTGTAATCTCTAAACCAACTAGTTGTTCAGGCTGATTTTGACTGAGAATACATTATTTATATCATTATGACTTCTGCAAAAAATGGCAATGGTTTTCTGTTGTTGTAAACATGTAGTTGGAAGTCTTACTATTAAGGATGTATCGGTGTATTCTGAAAAGTCTTTTTTTTTCTATGACTCTGCTGCTCTGTGGTCGATGGGCAAGAGGCAGGGTTACACCCTGGACAGGTCGCCAGTCCATCACAAGGACACTATAGTCAGACAACCATTCCCACACTCACAACTAAAGACAATTTAGAGTTACCAATTAAACTCAAGCACATTTCTGGTTTGTGGGAAGAAGCTGGAGTGCCCAGAGAAAACCCCAAATGCACAGAGAGAACATGCAAACTCCATGCAGAAAGGTCCCAGCCCAGTTTCAATCCCAGGACCTTCTTACTGCAAGGCAACAGTGCTACCAATTGTGCCACCATGCAGCCCTGCAGGAGAGCAATGAAAGAAAACAAAATCAGCTGTTCATTAATTTTTTTTAAGGAACAACTCAAAATTTACAATAATACAATTAAACAGGAAAGAGCACCTTTTTCAAACCTCATAACTGACGATAAAAGGAACCCCAAATTCTTTTTAAAAACAATTGAGCTCTTAACAAACAGATTTTAACAAGTCCTCCATGCCAGCATCAGATGCAGCATGTGAGGAATTTCAAGTTTTCTCCCAACTAAAGTCAACTATCCGCCTTTTGGACCCAGTTCTCACATCACTTTAGAAAAATGTTATGATTTCTTTTAGTGTGAGATTTTAAACATAGTAAATTACTCTCTTAAAGCGGGTGTCTTCCCTGCTGCCTTTAAAATGGTGTGAGTTTATTTTTTATAAGTCCGTTGAAGCATGGTTGAAAAGCAATGTCTGAATTTCATTAGTTAAGATTTATAGGACTTTTATTTATCATCACTTTTGTCATGTTAAAATTATCTCTGTGACCATTGAGTTTTTCTTTCATTGACCAATAGGTACCAACAATTTTGCCCATGTCTTTATGTAAACAGGGCTCATATTATCCTTAAAATTGTCACTTTTTGAGCAAATAATTTTTGAACACACTTGGTTTTACAGGAATCATTCCAACTTTTATCTGATCACTAGATATTAGTCTATAATATATTGAAGCCACGTTTACATATCTGCTACCATATCCCTATGGCAACACCATCCACCCTCAAACACACCCAGTGAGCTCATAGGACACAATAGTTTGTGACCTCATGTTGTAGATCAAAGGCTTGATCAGTAGAAGTGAACCATCATGTGAACATAAATTTTTTGGGTTACCATGGAAACAACATTGACTCTAATTCCCATTTTTTACAGATTACTGTTTGTACAGGCTTTGCCCTATGCCATTCCACCTTTTATCTGGTCACTAGACATTGGTGTATAACATATTGAAGTAACATTTACATGTCTACCACCATATTACCACGACAATACCATTCACCATCATATGCAACCGCTGAGACAACAGCAGACACCATGGACTGTGTGTGCACATGTGATAAATCAAGTGATTGGGTGTACCTGTCAGGGTCTGGGGTTTTGTGTTGGGGATTTATGTTGGGTGATGGCTGTGTTTCACTGTGGTTGTGTTTACTGGTGACTGAGGGGATTTATGCAGCTGGTGAGTGGTGCATGTTCTGTGACACTAATTGTCAGTTCCAGGGCGTGGCAGTCATCAGTGGTCGCAGGTGTGGATCGTTACCCAGCTCAGGAGAGCTGGGTATTTAATCAGAGGAAGAACCACAGACAGGCGCCAGTTCGTACTCTTCCACTACCTGATCGTGGTACAGAGTGGCCGGGGATTATTTATGACAGTTGTTTTAGTTAGTGCTGCTAACCTGTCTTCTCTTCCTTCACCTCACAGTCTTATATGCTGGAGCGCTCCTCCAGCTTCGAGTGCCTCTGCGTGGTCGTCAACCCGCCGGAAGGAGGACTCGATTCAGACGGGGTTGCGGTCGTGAGCTTTCCGACCTGCGCTCTTCTCCCCGTTCTCGGACCCGTGTCCTGGAGCATCCTCCAGGGCCAGTGCCTCGGCGTGGTGAGTTGCCCGCCTATCGTGAGCACTGGCTCACACACGGATGAATTAGAGCTCTGTTGCGGAGATACGCGACTGGCTCTTTCCCTCTGGCTCCTGTCTGTCCCTGGTCGCCTCTGGATCCACACCTCTCCGGTGAGCGCGCTGCTGCCTCCCCTGCTGGACCCACGCAGGCATCGACAGCACCGCGTCCCGGACCTCACCGCACTGCCTCGACTCCTGGAGCACCACCCCCGCTGCAGTGTCTCACCACACGCAGCTTCAGTCACCGCGTCACTGTGAGTATCCGAGCACTATCCCCGCACACTGCAGCGGGCTGTTTGTGTATGTCACTAACGAGCGTCTCCTCCAGGATCGAGTCTCCACCCCACTGCAGTCCAGTCCTGTGTTTATTCATCGTGCACATTTCATGTTCCTTGTACTGTTGTCTTGTGCATGTCTCACAATAAACTTACTTTCACTGATCCCTGGTTCTCGTATGTGTGTCTTGGAGTTGGGTCGCTTTGGAGTTCAGTTCAACCCCCCCCTACCTGGTAACTGAACCTGACAGAACGAACTGGCCAAAATGAACTCCCTGACCCAGCTCCAGACCACACCTAACCCCGAGATCCAGGTCCCTATGGAGAGACTGGACCGGGTGCTGGCAGCGGCTTTTAAGTCCACAGACTTAAAGTACATTCATTTCTCTCTTGGACTGGCACAGGACATTTTTTCACAGCACCCACAGTTTCGGCAGCTTCCCCAGGTCTCGGACCTGGCCATTCACATTGCCATAGCCCGGGGAAGCTGCATATGCTACAAACAGGTTAAGGCTCATGCCTGCTCCTCATCCGCTGCTGCCAGCCCCCCAGCACCCACCGTTCCACCCGGTGTCAGGGATGCTTTGTCCGCTCTCCACTCCTCTGCTGCCCGGACCCGCTCCTGGCTGCACATGGGTTCCAGCCTCGTCTCAGGGGGTCTCGAGGACGTCGCAGTTCGCGACGCACCCAGGACTCGAGTTCCAGAGGGTCCCGGTTCCAGAGTTCCAGAGGGTCCCGGTTCCAGAGTTCCAGAGGGTCCCGGTTCCAGAGTTCCAGAGGGTCCCGGTTCCAGAGTTCCAGAGGGTCCCGGTTCCAGTTCTCGCGAGGGTCCCGGTTCCAGTTCTCGCGAGGGTCCAGGATCCGGTTCTCGCGAGGGTCCAGGTTCCAGTTCTCGCGAGGGTCCAGGTTCCGGTTCTCGCGAGGGTCCAGGTTCCGGTTCTCGCGAGGGTCCAGGTTCCGGTTCTCACGAGGGTCTCGACACCTCCTGTTCGCCCGAGGTTCTCGACGCCGGCTGTCCGCCCGAGGGTCTCGACGCCGGCTGTCCGCCCGAGGGTCTCGACGACCGCTGTCCGTCTGAGGGTCCCGCCGACCACTGTCCGCCTGAGGGTCCCGCCGACCGCTGTCCGCCTGAGGGACCCGTCGACCGCTGTCCGCCTTCTCCTGGGTTCGAGGGCGTTGCAGTCCGCAACGTGCCTCCAACGCCAGGGTCCGAGGGCGTCGCCGTCCGCGACGGCCCTCCAGCGCTTCCTCCCGGGTCTGAGGACGTCGCCGTCCGCGACGGTCCTCCAACGCCTGGGTCCGAGGGCGTCGCCGTCCGCGACGCGCCTCCAACGCCAGGATTCGAGGACGTCGCCGTCCGCGACGGTCCTCCAACGCCTGGGTCCGAGGGCGTCGCCGTCCGCGACGGTCCTCCAACGCCTCCGTCAGGGTTCGAGGACGTCGCCGTCCGCGACGGTCCTCCAACGCCTCCGCCTGGGTTCGAGGACGTCGCCGTCCGCGACGGTCCTCCAACGCCTCCGCCTGGGTTCGAGGACGTCGCCGTCCGCAACGGTCCTCCAACACTTCAGACTGGGTTCGAGGAAGTCGCCGTCCGCGACGTTCCTCCAACGCCGGGGTCCGGGGACGTCGCCGTCCTCGACGGTTCCCCGATGGCATCAGATCCAGTTCCCAGACCTCCATTCGGCATCAGCGGCCGTCTCTCTGCTGGCAGCAGTGGCCGCACTCCAGATGCCAGGCGCCTCCTCGTTCCGCGGCTCTCAAGTCGCGCTCCAGACGTCAGGCGCCTCTTCACTCCGCGGCTCTCAGGCCGCACTCAAGGCGCGCGGCGCCTCATCGCCTCGCGGCTCCAAGGCCGCCCTCCAGGCGCGCTGCGCCTCATCGCCTCGCGGCTCCAAGGCCGCCCTCCAGGCGCGCTGCGCCTCATCGCCTCGCGGCTCCTAGGCCGCCCTCCAGGCGCGCTGCGCCTCATCGCCTCGCGGCTCCAAGGCCGCGCTCCAGGCGCGCTGCGCCTCATCGCCTCGCGGCTCCAAGGCCGCCCTCCAGGCGCGCTGCGCCTCATCGCCTCGCGGCTCCAAGGCCGTCCTCCAGGCGCGCTGCGCCTCAACGCTCCGCGGCGTCCAAGCCGCACCTCAGGCGCGCTGCGCCTCAACGCTCAGCGGCGCTCAAGCCGCACCTCAGGCGCGCTGCGCCTCAACGCTCAGCGGCGCCCAAGCCGCACCTCAGGCGCGCTGCGCCTCAACGCTCAGCGGCGTTCAGGCCGCACCATAGGCGCGCTGCGCCTCCAGGCTTCGCGGCGTCCAGGCCACACCATAGGCGCGCTGCGCCTCAAGGCTTCGCGGCACCCAAGTCGTCCTCCAGAGTCTGGACATCTCTCCTCTCGGCCTCCAGGCCGTCCCCCAGACTGTCGGCGCCTCTTATCGCGGCATCCTGGCCGCCCTCCAGACTCTGGGCGTCTCTCAGAGCGGCATCCTGGCCGCCCTCCAGACTCTGGGCACCTCTCAGAGCGGCCTCCAGGCCGTCCCCCAGACGCTGGACGCCTCTTAGAGCGGTCTTCAGGCCGGCCGCTAGACTGGAGTCGAGGAGCCACTTATTATGGCCTAGGCCGCCTCCTGACTCTCTGCGCCTAGGGCGTTTTTGGGTCCCAGGTTTTGGACTTTTTATGTTAGCCTGGTTTTTTGTTTGTTTGACCCTGACCTTAGGTTTGTCCCCCCTGCCTTACCTACCACCTCCCACCCGTACTGGGGTTTTGTTTTGGGACGTCGGGTGCCGCCCCTTAAGGGGGGGGGGTCCTGTCAGGGTCTGGGGTTTTGTGTTGGGGATTTATGTTGGGTGATGGCTGTGTTTCACTGTGGTTGTGTTTACTGGTGACTGAGGGGATTTATGCAGCTGGTGAGTGGTGCATGTTCTGTGACACTAATTGTCAGTTCCAGGGCGGTGGCAGTCATCAGTGGTCGCAGGTGTGGATCGTTACCCAGCTCAGGAGAGCTGGGTATTTAATCAGAGGAAGAACCACAGACAGGCGCCAGTTCGTACTCTTCCACTACCTGATCGTGGTACAGAGTGGCCGGGGATTATTTATGACAGTTGTTTTAGTTAGTGCTGCTAACCTGTCTTCTCTTCCTTCACCTCACAGTCTTATATGCTGGAGCGCTCCTCCAGCTTCGAGTGCCTCTGCGTGGTCGTCAACCCGCCGGAAGGAGGACTCGATTCAGACGGGGTTGCGGTCGTGAGCTTTCCGACCTGCGCTCTTCCCCCCGTTCTCGGACCCGTGTCCTGGAGCATCCTCCAGGGCCAGTGCCTCGGCGTGGTGAGTTGCCCGCCTATCGTGAGCACTGGCTCACACACGGATGAATTAGAGCTCTGTTGCGGAGATACGCGACTGGCTCTTTCCCTCTGGCTCCTGTCTGTCCCTGGTCGCCTCTGGATCCACACCTCTCCGGTGAGCGCGCTGCTGCCTCCCCTGCTGGACCCACGCAGGCATCGACAGCACCGCGTCCCGGACCTCACCGCACTGCCTCGACTCCTGGAGCACCACCCCCGCTGCAGTGTTCCTCGGATCTCACCACACGCAGCTTCAGTCACCGCGTCACTGTGAGTATCCGAGCACTATCCCCGCACACTGCAGCGGGCTGTTTGTGTATGTCACTAACGAGCGTCTCCTCCAGGATCGAGTCTCCACCCCACTGCAGTCCAGTCCTGTGTTTATTCATCGTGCACATTTCATGTTCCTTGTACTGTTGTCTTGTGCATGTCTCACAATAAACTTACTTTCACTGATCCCTGGTTCTCGTATGTGTGTCTTGGAGTTGGGTCGCTTTGGAGTTCAGTTCAACCCCCCCCTACCTGGTAACTGAACCTGACAGTACCAGGAAGAGTGAATCACCATTACATTAAAGTTTGGGTTACTATAGTAATGAAATTTATTAAAGATGACTCCTATTGTAACCCTGTAGAATAATCTCTGAAATCATCCTATTTCCCAAATGCACTCCCATATTAATTTGACTCTTTCAGCCTTTTGGTCATATTTGCTGTACCTGTCAGCCATCACACCTGCTCAGTAAGGAATCAATGCAACTTTCTGATTGACTCAGTCACGCACACAGTGGCAGTCCCTCTCAAATTTTCCTCAGGAACCTTTCTAGATTTTTTAAAAATTATTATTTTGGTTTGGTTGTTGTGATGCTTGAGGGATTTTTGCTGTTAATTTGTCATAGTTTGCTACTTGGTATGACCATAGCAACTTTAGAGATTAGTAAGTTGTTTACATTTTCATGCAATTCATGGAACAAGGCTCAAATAATATCAAAATTTAGATCCATAACCCTTGATAAGTAAAAAGAAGATATAGAGAAAGAGCAAAGTAGGAAAAGAGGAATAGTTTAAACCTTCTCTTCCATCAGTTATAATGTACGAATGTGAGTTCTCTTGCTAATAAGATGGAAGAGTTTGAAGAGACCCAGCCAGAAATACAGCATTAAGTATTTCACTAAAATATGGATACAGGAGCTTATCCCAGACTCCAGCATGTCTCTGCCTAGATTTTAGACAATATGGGCTAACAGAAATTTGAAGAGGAGAGGCCAAAGAAAAAGAGATGGGATAGTGGTGCTTCTTAACAACAGATGACATAACTCAGAACATCCTGTTATCTGGACATTTCTGGAGGTTTTAACCATGCATCTCTCTTCTACACTTTCAACACTATGTTGCAAACTCTGCCAGAAAACAAACAAAAAAAACCTCATTGGATTTGTTTTCTGCAAATGTTAGGAATGCATACAGGTCCTCTGCACACCCTGCTCATGGTAATGCATAATCTAGTCTAGGCCACCTGCAATTAAAATATCACAGGAAGCTGAAGAAACTGTCTGAGGCTGTAGACTGTATTCCACTGATCATCAACTGGTGGCCCAGTCCGGCCCGCGACTGGATTCCAATTTTTTATTTATTTTTTTAATACTTGTATAGCGCTTTACTCAGGTCCTACGACCCCCAAAGTGCTTCACACTAGTTTTTTTGTCATTCACCCATTCACACACACATTCACATGGTGGAAGGAAGAAAATTGTGAGAATCAAAAAGAAAATAGTGGTCCACACTATTAAAGCAACTCCTAGTGATTGACTGTGGTATAGGTGATGGGAGCATGAATCAAATGCCTTCAGTTTTGTAATGAAATGGAAAAAGTATAAACATTAAACATAATGTTAAGCCAAAATATGATTTTTATTTGATTTTCTTCTTGGGGGTCCAGCCAAGGAAACTGTCTGGTAAAAGTCTGGCCGTCTGACAAATATAGTTGAGGACCCCTGCTGTATTCTGTAAGCCACATATAAGTGACATCAATGCCATGATTGAGTGTGCAACTGACAGGAACGATCAGGATGCAGCGGTCGCAGTTTGTCTCCATCTGTTTTGATATTGGATCTTATATGGTAAGACTCATTATCAAATCAAATCAAATCAAATCAAAAATACTTTATTAATCCCCGAAGGGAAATTCAAGTGTTGTTGTAGCTCAGTTCTTTTTCAGGGAGCCATAGAGAGTTCTAGCTGTGGACAGGAAGGATCTCCTCTAGAGGGTTCTAGGTGTGGACAGGAAGGATCTCCTGTAGAAGGTTCTAGGTGTGGACAGGAAGGATCTCCTGTAGCGGTCTGTGCTGCAGCGGATTATGAAGAATCTTCTGACTAAAGACACTCTGTTGTTGAGTTACTGTGTTCTGAAGAGGATGATGAGGGTTTTCCATCATGTTCTTCATCCTCCTTTGGACAATCAACTCAAGAGACTCCAGTTCAGTCTCCATGACAGAATCAGTCCTCCTTCTCCATCTGTTCAGCCTCTTCATGTCACTTGCTCTGATGCTGCTTCCCCAACAGGTGACTGCAGGTGTGAGCAGCTGACAAACTCCTCTTCTTTTGCTGCTCCTCTTCAAATCTCTGTCTGCCCGTATTGTTTGAAAGCCAGGCAGAGACACGCTGGAGTCAATCAGCACAGCACCCAAATCAGAAGAAAAGTAGCCTATGTAGAAAATATTTCCAGAAGAAAAAACTAGCAAGAAATACTCAAAAAGAACAATAAAATGCTAGCAAGTGCTAGCTAAGTCACAGAGCTACTCCAACAAGCTGCCACCAGTTGTAGCGCTAATCCGGAATTTTATCCTGCCTGAAACAACAAAACCTCTGTTACCCTGGGGCACAAGTCCAAGAATGGGACTCTAAAATTCCACTGCTCCTGTATCAAATCCTGTCAGCTTCATCCATCATCATACATGTGGGTCATAATGACCTTAGGAACATGCAATCAGGAATACTTAAATCGGACTTTAAGCACCTTTTTGACCCCTTCCTACAGTCAGTGTTGCTTTATCATCTCTGGCCCACTGCCCTTTCCCAGCTTCAGAGACATCAGCTTCAGACGTGCTTGTTAGGTTCACACATGGTTGAAAGTATACTGCCACTCACTTGACATTCCGTGTGTTAACAACTTCATGGCCCTTCAAAGCATTTTTCATACAAAGATTGCAACTCAAAGTGCTTTACAAACTGAAAATAAAATTACCCCACATAAACCACAATCCCACCCTTTCCTCCCTAAATATAGAAGCAGGATCACATTTATGTATTTATACCCCCCAGCCCCATGTGCACCCACACTCAAGAGGAACATTTAAAGGACATTAAAAAGGGCATTTGGCCAAGGGCAGATGAGCCCGGTATGATAAGGAAATGCCATCAATGGAGGCATCTACACCTGCAGCTGCAGATCAACAGCAGCACCCAAGGCACCCAGACATCGTCCTCAGAAGAGAAAAGACAGAGACACCCACTTCCACCCAAGCACTACCTTGAGAGCTCCCAGGCCACCACAGGTGACCACCATCCCTATAGCAGAGGACTTCCTCAGTGGAAACACTGCTATAAGACTAAGTAGCAAAACACTGATACAAAAATAAGCAAGTAAAACATGCAGGGGAGCTGGTGCCTATCTCCAGCAGCCATAGGGACAGAGGTGGGGTTACACCCTCGATAGGTTGCCAGTTCATCACGTTTGTTCATGATCCTTATCTCAAATTGCTGCCGAAAAATGGCTGCCTTGGCGAGAGAAGTGTCTGTGTTTCAAATTCCTTGTATTGTGCAAATGACACTTGGTCAATAAAGCAGATTCTCATTATGATTCTGAAATATTTCAAGGTTTTTTTAAAATCAAAAGTAGATTTAGAAAAACTATTTTACACATTCATAACAAGAAGACTGGATTCATGTGATGGATTTCCAACATGCCTCCCAAAATTTGCCCTTCACAGACTTCAGCTGATTAAAGGAGTCATAAACTGAAATTTAAATTTCTCCCCATGAAAAAGTTTATATTATGGATTCCTAATGATTTTACACTGACTGGAAAGCCGATTTTTAAAAGTGGAGCATTTGTTCACCCCTGGCTTCTTCAACCAGCCCATATGCATATGCACTCAAACACAGGATTTTAAAGAGGCCCTTCCATTGAAAACATTTTGTCTGAGATTTCTATTGAATGTTTTAGCTCCACAGGTGTTCTTACCTTCATAGTGGGTGTGAAAACAGGTCAACAACTTCTCTTTCAGTTTTTATCTCTCAAACTACGCAGGTGGCGATAACACCCGAGTTCGAATGGCCAGTACTTGTTTCATCACAACTCCTTTGCTTGTTAGTATTCGGCAGCTCCTAGCATGCTGCTGGCTAAAAGCTGTAGCATAAGACGTGGCAAACAGGAAGAGAGAACGTCTGATGTTGAAACAGTATACCTTGCTCTCATAGACATGTTTGTTAGCCAATCTGAGTCCAGCAAATTCAAATAATAGCCTGATGGAAACAGCCAAATATTGATGCAGACAGACTGAAAGGTCTGTTAATCAGTGTTTCCTAACGTTTTTTAGATATAAAATGTTTCATATTACAGGTTAATATTTAAGAAATAAAAACAAAGTCCTGAAATTTGTATGAAATGGCATCTTTAATTCCTCCCCCATCTTGACGTAAAACCATCAGGATGTGTCATATTTGGACACCGCAGACTGATGCTATTGCAAGCCCGCCCCGCTCCCCCTTCTTATTTAGTCGAGCGCAGCCATTACTGAGCCTGGGTTTATGGAGTACAGAAAATGAAGAAACAAGGAAAATATGTAAGTTGCTCTGTTGTTGACTGCCAAAGTCAAGAAGCAAATGTTTTTGGTCTCCCAACATCAGACCAAGCTACGAGGGACCAGTGGGTTAAATTCATTTTAATGACTTTTGTACAAAAGAGTAATCTACGGGATTTCCTATATGCCCCTGAACGTACCACAGGTGTTCATGTCGGTAGCTTCAGCTCAGAGACACAGAGACAGGCAGACAGCAGCTGAAAAACAGCCAGTATGTGCGGTACGGTACGGCTGTGGTCTTATTAATCTATTGTGTATTGTGTCGCATAGTGGGACGGTGAGCGTCTTGTTGGAAATACTCCAAGCCTACAGTGTTGACCCCTCTCCTTCCTGCCACCAATCAATGCATCCCAGATTTGCATTATTATAATGACCATCCACTACAGCCAAAATATAGCAAGTATTCTTGCAAGACAATATTGTGTTTATAAAATAGGGTCAGAAAAGGGACTTTTTCTATTTTTTGTTCACTTTATCTTATTTTTTTTAAAGGCTTGTACAACTATTATACAGTGTGGGTATTCACGTTAACAGTTTGTGAATCCTTTTAATAAAGTTGCTCCTAGCATTCTAACGAGTACTAAGAAATCAGAACACATCACACCCATTCTTAGTTCTCTACACTGGCTACCTGTTGAAAACAGAATGAATTTCAATATTTTATTAATTGCATACAAAGCTTTGAATGGCCTGGCACCACAATATATAAGAGACATGTTAACTCCTAATGTACCATGCAGATCACTCAAGTCAGTCTATCTGCACTCTGAGTGCAGATATTTGAGTATCTCTGCACTCAGAGAGTGCAGAGATACTCAAATGACTGCAGCTATCAGGTGTATCAGAGATGGAAAAGAAAGTAAGTACAGAGAACAAGTGGGCTGCTTTGTGGCATGATAGGAAACAATAATCTAATTTTAAATATGACAACGGATGTGACTGTGGACTTTTGGAGGAGCAGCAATATGTCCAACACAAGTTCCATCATTGGTGCAGGTTGTGGAGGATTATAAATACTTCTGGGACCCTGGATAACAGACTGGACAACGGTGATGCTGTTATCAAGATATAACAGATCAGACTGTATTTGTACATTATGTTGCATATCTGTTATAAGTATGTTGTGGAGACTGTAATCCCATTTGCAGTCACCTGCTGAGATGGCAGCATCAATGCAAGTGACTTAAAGAGGCGTAACAAATTGAGAAAGAAGGCTGGTTCTGTACTGGCAACCTGTCCAGGGTGTCCCTTGCCTCTCACCAAACCGCTGGATGGATGGATGGATGGATGGATGGATGGATGGATGGATGGATGGATGGATGGATGTTTTATGAAGCATAGTGTTTTTGTACAGAGAACCCTGAGCATCCTCTTCCAAACAAAGTAACTCAACAACAGAGTGTCTTCAGTCAAAGGCTTCTACAGATCTGCTCCAACACATACCACTACAGGAGTCCTTCTTGCCACAGCTATAACCATTTATGACTCTATAGTCTTCAAGTAGAATTTTAAATGTTATAGTAACTATGTTTTTAAGTTTCTTTAAAGTACCATTGTACTTGTTAAAGATTGTTTTCATAAAACAGTGCAATGCATATCTGGATATTTGAAAAACTAAACTCTACACTGGTTTATCTCTAGCTTTGTAAAAATCAAGTGAAGTTACAGCAACAGAGTGGTTCAGTCAACATTAGAACATATGTTAATGAACACACTAAACACAAGTGTGAAACCGCGTGACAGACTTACTGATGTAGCCTCTCCTTCGTTCCCTGTTGTTGCAGCTGGAGCTGCAGCTGCTGACTCTTGGGCAGCAGCCTTCATAGCTGCTGCCTTCCGCATCTCTCGATTAGCCTGAAGGGTGGAGAAGTAATTGACAGCAGCAAACTCTATCAGAGCTGAGAAAACGAAGGCAAAGCAAACTGCTATGAACCAATCCATTGCTGTAGCATAAGAGACTTTTGGGAGGGAGTGGCGAGCACTGATACTGAGCGTTGTCATCGTCAAGACGGTGGTGATACCTGGGGGAAAAAAGAAGCTGACATAAGGAATGTATTGGTGTTTATTTGGTACATGTCAAGTTATGCAGCATTACTGATTTATATTTTTTTTCTGGAAAGAATGAACAGGGATGGAACATATTGAAAGTAAGATCATTTTCAAATCTATCAGAGCAACTTGGCCATTTGGACTGGTTTTAAACTTTTCTTTCTTTAATTTTCTGCTGCTGTCTTTTCTGTCAGTCTTGGCAAGAAAGAAGAGGGTTGGGAATCTGATCAGTTGTCATGGACTGTGGTACACTGGAGCATGGCTGCAGCATGGTGGACCCAAATGAGCAGCAGGCAGACAGGTGTAAAATCCAATGGGGTTTATTTGAGATTTAAGAAACAAAACAGACTTTACTACACTTGAATTGACTTAACTTGGCAAGATATGTGAACATTCACATACATGAACTAATGCAAGGACCTGAAAACAAACTGAAGACAGAACAAATAACCTTTACAAAGGAAAAGAGGTGAGAGACATGAGAGAATAAGGCAGGAACAGATGATACATAATTGCACTGAGGCAGAAAAGACAAAAGATGATATGGTCAGACAGAAAAAGCAAAAACATGTTATGATCAATCCTGATTTATGACACAATTATTAAACTCTGAATAAATACACTGGTCAGCTTGATGGTGCTTTAAAGGTTATTAGATTAGATCTCTTCTCCTTTTATTATTTAAGATTACTGTCCTATACAAGTAGCTAATGCAAGTTTACACTGGAACCTAGAGTTTATAAGGCCTAATTTTATAACGTAAAATTGAAAAATATTGATGCACTGTTGTACATATTTAACAGAACATCCTACTAAATGTTTTTAACACATGAAGGTTAAACTCTCACATTATGTACATTTATAGCTGCTTATAATTTGCCCATCAAATAAACTTAAAGAAATGATACATTTTTCATGAACGAATAAAGAGTTGCTCCTTTATTAGGATGGCAGTAAGAGACAAAATATTTGAGGAAAGCCAGTTTGATGATATATTCAACACAATAATAATTTGCTTTAGTCTTAAAAAAACAGTTACAGTACTTGTGGTGGAAAAATGTGTGAGAGAACATAAAACCACAAAAGAACTGTTATTCCACAGTGCTGGGGCTTTGTTGTTTTGTAATTAAATTTTATTTTTTCAATTATGATTTTCTTTGTTTAGTTTCTTGAGTGTGTTCTGTTTTTATTACTCTGTGTTATCTATTCCATTGTTTCCATCATTTCCTAAATTCTCAGTTTATCACACATACATTTTATCTGTTAATCCAGCTACACTAACACAATTATACTTATCTGCATTGTTAAATCACCCTTTGTTTCTTTGTCCCATTGTTCAATCCTCCTGTTGCTGGCTTAAGTCTTTTTAGCTCCTCTGTTTTTGTTCACCTTGTGTAAATTTAGTCCAAAACCTTGTAATTTTTTAACTTAATTCAATAAATATTGGTCGTTTATAGTCTTCCATCTCACCAATCTGCATTTTGGGTCCTTCACAACACCACATTAGGACACATGAATCTGAACACAAATAATGAAATTAGGGTGAAAGTTAAACTTGTTTGATTTATTGTGTTAAACTTTAACTGTACTAGGTTTGCCAAAGCTTGTCTTTTTCTTGTGTTAAAACATTCCCTTAAGCTTAAACACAGAGCCCTTCTTTGAGTATTGATTGTACTTTTGAGCAGGGCCAGTTCTTGGCATAGGTAGGCTAGGCCGTTGTCTAGGGTGCCACATGTTGGAGGAGGCACCCATGCAAGCCCCCCCCGCCCCCCAAAAAAAAAAAAAATGTTACACCAGCAATGGAACAATAATCTTGTTTGAGACACCAAAGATACTGCAGCTTGCTCCACTTTTGAAAACTTCATAAAAAAATGACTAAGATCTTTCCAAAAATTGTTTTGGAATAGAATGCAAATTATTCATTGTTAGTGCATTTTCAAACTTCATTTACTGTCTAAATAATCCCTCCCTGATAACAAATGAGTGTGTAAATAGGGTCCCTAAGTTTAAATTCAATTGATATCAAGTCATTTTTCCCATGATTCAACCATTAATGTTTTAAGTCAAAAATGACAACAATGAACATCTCTTTTAAAAAGCCCATTAATGAAGTACGTTTAATTCATGTTCATCAAGTTAACGAAAGCAGGGAAAAGAGGCCATTGAACATTGCTGCCCATGCTCTTAACAAATGTATACTTTGGCTCTTTACATTTAATTAGCAGTACTGGGATTTAAAGGGGATTTAATGTACACAATAATATCGCAAAAGCATCTCACAGCACCTGAACAGGGAAAGCGTATTGCTCTCAAATATAGCATCCTCTAACAGTCAGCCAATAGTTATTGTCTTTGTTCTAAGTATATGCAAAAAAATATAAAAAAGAGGAACAAGTGAAGAAAGCTTGTCAGAGTAGGAGGACGAGGCAAAAGAATGGTTTGGAAGAGTGTAGGAGGGAGGGGGAAGAAGTAGAAAGACAGGACAGAAATTAAATGCTTGGGGCATTTATGTGCTTTTACGGGAAAAAGTAAGGCACAAATTAGGCCACACTCAATTAAGTCTGTAAGACTTGTGCTCAAGGGACTCTTAGCTCCTGGAGAGGTTGTTGACAAGCCAGCACACAGCACACTATAACCTAATGTACTGTCTCTGCTCTTCCACTCACTTCCGTCTTCCAAGTACTATCCAAAATATGAATAGAACTTGTTATGATAATAGCTTTTTTGGTCACTTCACATGCACAAATGGTTTTCCTGTTAGAAAAAGGTACAAATTTGTTGATACCTTTTCATTAAACAAAGAAAAACCCACAATGGTCACTATTTATTACGATTAATTTTTTTCAGTTCAAAATTTTTAGTCAGCCCATCCATTTTCTATACCAGATTGTTCCTGTTTAGGGTTGCAGGGAGCTGTTGTCTCTCCAGCAATCATTGGGTAAAAGGCTGAGTACAGACTTGACTGGGTCACCAGTCCATCACAGGGCCACATAGAAACAAATATTAATAATAGTGTTACTGAGAATTAATTTATGAAAATCAGACATTGCTTCTGAATTCTGGATGAATAAGATCATTCTGAATAAAATTAATGTGACCACAAGGACATGGTAAACAATGTGTTATGAAATTAGCATCATAGGTGTTTTTCAGTCTATTCATAATAAGGATGAAAAGTTGTCACATTGCTGTTTGGTATCATAGTGTGTAACCTAATAAACTACTAACTAAAAACTACTAATAACTAACTAACTAATAACTAATAATAAACTACCTAACAGACTACAGAAAGCTAAGAAGACAGAAAATTCTAGACAAAAATTTTAAAGGCAAAAAGACCATCTCCAAGCAACTTGATGTTCTTGCGACTATAACGGCATATGATTCAGAGGTTTAATCTTCACAGTGGTTGGAGCCAACCTCCCTAGACATGACTGCAAGAGAAAAATTGATGACAAATTGAAGAAATGAACAATATGAAACCAAAGAGCCCAGGATGACTTCCAAAGAGATTCGAGGTATATAAGGTACATAAGTGTCAGATTACACCATTCATCTCTGAGCCACGATAGACTTGATGGAAGATAAGTCGGGAGGACATGACTCCTTAAGCAAATCAATAAAAAGTGAGACTGGAATTTGCCAAAATGCATATTGACAAGCCATAAAGTTTCTAACAGTATATCCCTTTTCCATATGAGACATTGCGATGGACTAATAACCTGTCTAGGGTGTAACCCCACCTCTCACCCAATGACTGCTGGAGATAGGTAGCAGCCCCCCTCTTGACCCTCAACAGGAACAAATAGGTATAGATGCTGGCTGGCTGGCATATGCAACAAAACTGGAGCTTTTTGGCCTGTCACATCAGCTCCATATTCACAGACACAAAAATAGAGCATACAAAGAAAAGAACACTGTGCTGACAGTGAACGATGGAAGGGGCTTGGTTATGTTCTGGTTATAAACTTCAAAACTATTAAGGTATTCTGGAGCAATCTGCATTTAGGAGCTTCTAATCTGCTGACCTCAGAGATCTCCTGGGCTGGTAAAGGTTTAGAAGCTCTGTCGGGTATGGCGGTGCAGTACCATGCATTTGGTTAATAAGTAATAGGTTTGTACAAAGAACAGCAGAGTTGCAATATCATGATTTATTATTGTGACAATTTTAACAATTGCAGTAAATCCTCTGATATTTCCAAAGTGTTTTAGCAACTTGGCCACTAATATCTAAACTGGGTGTGGGCATCAAGATAAATTATTGTCCATTTCATTGGTCAGATAATTTTTTGGAATGCAGAACATGGATATAATGCACTTGGAATATTTAATATAGTCCTTTGTGATATTTATATTGCTCACACTGAAACTACGACAGTGAGACCATTTCAATACATTGTGCAGTCCTAAGAAATAGATTACATTGATTTTGAAATTGAGTTTTTGCTCATGATTTTTCTACAATATCCCATGTGGTTGAATTTGGGGCAATCTAGAAATTACACAAATTATTACATGCTCAATGGTGGGAGAAAGTGAAACAGCAGGATGAGTGAGGCTAATGAGATGCCACAGATGTGCCTCCTCCATGAGGCCTGAACCTACATGCTACCGCAAATGACTGGGACCTATTCTCTACAAAATAGTGCAGGATTGTTGGCTCACTTCTGAAGACAAGAACAAAATTCTGAGCTACAAAAGCAAGCAGTGTTACTACTCAGCTGCGGCTTGTTGAAAAGCTTTTAACAGAAGTGGAATAGCATTTGGAAACTGTAGTATTGCCTACATACTTTCAGACACTTTGTTTGCTGTGTTTCACCCTCTCTTCTCCCGAGGCTAGAGTTTGGTGGCAACTGTAGCGTAATGTAATGCATGAAAGCAGAACCTGTGTGAGCTCAGAAGAGGGCCAAGTAAACATCCTCCTCCTCTTAACTCTAGCATAACCAAATTTGAAAAGGGTATATATTTAAAATTAATTCAGTGTCACCATTGTGGAGAAACTGAGAAAAATGGAGGTGTTAAAACAGATTGGGATGATTGACTCTTTGTGTTCTCTGGAGGAAAGTGGTTGTTTGTGCAGTTCAAGTCAGAATCCTGAAAAATTGAGAGACATATGCTTAAATAACATTTGTGCACAAGGTTTGTTTTTCATTCTATTTTAAATTTCACTAATATTGTTTTTCATGTACCTATGTACGTTTTGCTGCAGCAACAGTAAAACCCACCCCCACAATGTCAGTTATGTCAGTTGGTTTTATCTTTATGTAGCTAGTTCAATACGAAAAGTCTTCATTTTTCATTATACAGAACAATGGACGTATCACTTGACAAATCATGATTACACTACATTTGTTTGAAAGAAAATTCCTGGGTGAAATAAAAATGTAAAATGTTAATAGATATTTGAACACTACATAAAGAATTTATTTTTTAAAAATAGACTAATTTGTCATGAAATTAGTCTATTCATTAGAAAATACACAGAATTACACAAAACAAGTCAATCTGTGCACAGCAACAAGATAACTAGAAACTTTAAAGCAGAACTAAGTAAGTTTTGCTCTCGCTCTCCCCCTACTGGTCCCCTGTGAAAGCTCACTGTCGTAACGTTCCCCCGCCGCCGCCGCAAACCCCCCCACCCCCCACCCCCTCCACCCCGCCGCCGCCCACCCAACAACAACGCGCAGAGAACGCTTTTGCAAGAAGAAAGTAAAACAAAACCAAGAAAATGTCTCGACAGGTGAGTATTATTGTCATCTTTGCGCTCCTAAGGGTGGCGTTGCTAACAACGGCAAGGGCTTCATGCTTGTATTTATGTACGTGAGTGTGAGTGCCGTAAAGCAGGTTTGTTCTCGCGAGATTAGTCGGGTCCGATCCACTGAAAGTTGCAAGTGCTGCTTTCAGGACACAGACCCCGGAGGGAGGGGAGGGACCCACGAATCACCCCGCCAAGCCCTTGTTTACCCCCACAGGGACTCTAGAAAACATTTATTGAGGTGAAAAAACTTACTTAGTTCTGCTTTAAAAGGCCCAATGTAAAAGAGCTTTAAATTTAGTGGCGCAACGGATACAAAAAACTCACAGTTTGGATCAGATCACGGTTTCGAGTCACGGATCGAATCAGCAGAAAGAAAAGTAAATGAGAAGATGTAACTTTGCTCCTCAGGTATTTTGTAAAACACTCAGTGCAACATTTTCTACTCATTGCTCATTAAATACAAACATTTCATTTAAGATGTCAACCCAATTCTTGAATAAAAATTTGAATCAAATTGAATCCTATCTTCTAACTGAAGGGTGTTTGTGATGGAATTTCGTAACGTGGCTCAAACACTTTCAGCATATGTTTAAAGCACTTGTTTTGCACAACGGAGTTTGGCCTCATGTCTGCAGCTATAAACACACCAATAGCATTTGTTATTGCTTTAGCTCAGTGGGATTGTGCCACTAAAGGCTGTTTAAATGCTGCGGTGATTAGTGGATGTTGTGCTGCTCATTTGTGTTGAATCCTGTCACTGACATGTTGGGATGATGTCGCTTCAAATGGGTACAGAATTGTTTTGTCCACCGACCTCCTTCCATCATCGCTGTGTTTTACAGGCAAGCCAAAATGCTCCCATACACGTAACTTGAAAGATGCAGGTGGTTTATCAAGCTCCTCTCATCCTCCACTAGTGTGACTACTGCTGTGCTGTTCTGTTTTAAATTGATCAGGTGACGCATCGGTCCTCCACGTGAACACAACTCTTTATTTATTTTCGTCGACCAAGCCATGTGCATGCCGAACCGTAGAGAGAGATCCGTGCGGATCACGGATCATTTATGAACCATTGCACCCCTATTTAAATTTAAGTTCATTTTCTTCTCCTTAGATGTGTTTAAATGTACTTAAATTGCATCATTAGGATTGTTTTTTCTTCCAAAACCAAATTTTGTTTTTGTTTTTCAGATGTGTTTTAACCACACATTACCAACTAGAACAAGCTTCTTTTGTTTTCCAGGATACGTCCCTTGGACAGTCCATTGAAAACAGATTCATATTTATGTCAACATTAAAATCTGTATTGACTATTTTTCTCTTATTGCAGAAATTCTGTAGCAATCAAATCAAACGTACTGAAATGTTTGATCTGCATTACAATTAAACAGGACATTTTATAGTTGTGAACAGATTTCCTGCAGGTGTTCAGTGGAGCTGTTTGCTCACTGAGATCAGCCACACAGTGTCCCAGGAATCCTTTGAGATGATTTTATCATCAGTATGCTTTTTTTTTTTTTGGAATGATCTACAGAATTTAAAAATACGCATTCAAAAAGACCTCAATTTACGTTTTCATTAATTACTCAGTAAATTTATTTAATAGTTTCACTGATCCAGTTCATGCTCATGTGCATAAAAATATAGCAGTGGCCACAGACCATTAGCTCACCAAAATTGACATGGTAGACTGCCAAACCAAAGGGCATGTTATTGGTCTGCGTTTAGACTCTGTACCTTTCCATATCTGTTCCATATCTATCACTATTTTGAAACTTTCAATGCTAAATAGTGATTAAAGTTTATATTGAACATGTATACTGTTTAAGTTGTAAATGTTACTCATATAATGAGAAAAAGTGTGAAGTTTAAATATTTGAAAAACTATTTGTATTTTGTATTTATATTTATTTTGTATTTTCTGTTGTAGCCTCCATAGAGGCAGCAGAAATCCCTGCAGTGAAGTTAGTTTTAGATTGGATATTTGACAGATGCTCGGCGGCT
Source organism: Pachypanchax playfairii (assembly GCA_006937955.1). NCBI lineage: Eukaryota > Metazoa > Chordata > Actinopteri > Cyprinodontiformes > Aplocheilidae > Pachypanchax > Pachypanchax playfairii. The sequence goes on along the minus strand of SSNP01000227.1, from coordinate 85,724 downwards.
ACTTCGGTGCTAGCAGCTAGCTTACTGGGCAGCGAGTGAAACTGAACAACAAGCAGCATCTGAAGACGCAGCAATGGTTCTAGAATCTCTTTTTTATAGTTTGACAAATTTCCTACGCTGATATTCTTGGACAGCCTGCTAATGCAGCTGCCGTGCTAATAGCCACTCCCTAAAATATATATATTGACTCCAGATCTTTTTTACTTTATCTTTTTAATTCAACAGCATTTGAGATATTTATAATAGGTGGAATTTATAACCTAGTGCTCAAGTCTGGTTGTCTAAGACTGCCTTCATTTCTGTTTTTATACATTACAGTTATTTTATGGTGTCACAGACTGTCCCCATATCGGTTTTCAACTTATTTTGTTTAGAATCTTGACAGTTTTTGTTGTCCATAAAGTAAAGCAGATTAAAAAAATAAAAGCTTTGCAACATAAGGTTTAACAATTTTTACTTGTGACTTGTACTTTCCAGTTTCATTGTCACATCTCTCAACTTCTTTTCTAGGCTTGGTAATGATGCAAACACAATAACCAGTACTCTGCTTGGGTAACTTTTTGCCATTTTCACATTTTTTTGTTGCTCTGCCTCTCTGTGTACTCAGACATCTCAATAGGCTTGCACACCATGTCCTCTAAAATATTTCTCCTGTCTCTGTTTACTGTGTTTTTTTGTAAAAATGAAATTTGTTCAGCTGTTCCAAGTCTTCCCTGTGCACATAAAACATCCTGTGATGGTTTTCAGTCATCATGAAGCACACGGAGACGCTCAAAATAGAAGCTGAAAAACCCCAATGCCACTCACCGATGGTAAAGGCTAACTGATGCAGATGTACAACCAGATCCAACAACATTTATTTTCTGCATTAAAACACAACTGTGCCTGATAAAGACTAATCATTTAGTGTTTTGAGTCTAAACATCACTAGTCTTTTTTCTAAATGGAATGAATTCAAACATTTTATTTGGGTTTGGATTACACAACTCCACTAAAGCCAAGTCTTCAGTGACATTATGCAAGAATGCAAGAATCTACATCATAGGATGTAGGCGTGCTGATACATCAGCCTCAGCAAAATGACATATTTTACAGTTCTCCAGTAACACAGTAATATGCAAAGTACAGGCATGCCATTTTTAAAATAAAAAAAATCTGAATTTTAATTGGAAAAAATGTTGGGAGTTTTTAAAAACAAAAGCCTAATTTCTCTCCAAGACCATTTGTCGGCAATTTTTTGCCAAGTGAAACAAGAATGGTGTTGAATTTTCCAAAACGTTTTATTCTAATGTGTACCATGTGTTCCTCTCCAGTTATTTTCTGTTGTGATCTTAATTGCATGTTCTGTTCTACTGTGAAATTAGCTTTGGAAGATACAGTACATTACAAACTGAACACAGAGCATTAAATGAATAAATGAAAAACAACTTACCAAATACAGTTCGGGCAGGAACTGACTCCTTATTAATCCAGAAAGAAACTTGTGCAAGAATGACAGTCATTATGCAGGGAATGTAGGTTTGAATTAGGAAAAAACCCATTTTCCTTTGGAGGTGAAAGTGAACAGTCATGATGACATATTCACCTGCAAAAATAAACAGACATTAGCTGAAAACAATCTCAAAAATATATAATCCACTTTTTCAAACTGTACAATTGTTTGTACAAATTTGAGTAATGATAACTATAGCAGGCGGCATAGTCTATGGCGGGCAGCGTAGTCTAGTGGAAGGGCGATCGCCCTTCATTCGAAAGATTGCGGGTTCGATCCCCGGTGCCGGCAAACTACGTCAAAGTATCCTTGGGCAAGATACTGAACCCGCCGCTGCCTCGGGGCGGCCGTAGTCTGTCGGGATCGGAGGTCATCCTCCGATCGTGAAACAGGCGGTTAATCCCGTGTCCCGGCAAGAGGCTACGTGTCGAAGTATCTTTGGGCAAGATACTGAACCCCGCAACTGCCCCCAGTGCTGTTCAAGATGGCTGCCCTCTGGTCCTCACCTCATAGTGAGGATGGGGCAAATGCAGAGCCAAATTTCCCCATGAGGGATTAATATAGGAAAAAAACAATAAATAAATGAAAAATATTTTTGTCGTAAAATCATAATAATTCTAATTTTCTGTTTAATACAAACACTTAAATTGCTCGCCATTCTAACTTATAGCTGAATAACTGTGACAGGAAATTTTGGCACACCTCTTAACTTCTTTCTGAGAAAAATCTGCTCACCTGTGTTGGACTTTAATCTTTCACTTGATACTGTCTGACCAATGAGATCATACTGCAACAAACTGGACGATTCTTGTGGCACTTCTACAGAAGATAGAGGTCCTTTCTTCCACGTGTACACAATCTCACTGATGGGATAAGCATCTAGACAATATGTATAAGAATTTTAATAAAACTTTGGTATGTCACATTTAAATAGATAAAAAAATATTTAAATCAACCAACAAACTTCAGTAAACAAACAAAGGACTCAGTATTTTTGCTGTTTGTTTCTTATAATTAAACATGTAATCATTGTCTTCATAATTTTTTAACTCGTACATTAAAAAAACAAAAAACAAACAAAAATAACTAACATATTGAAGGGTTATGTATTTATTATGATTTCCCTACTGCATAGTGTGTTGTGTTTCAAACTGACTTCTCTGAAGACGTCTTTTCAGATGGTCAGTTACTCTGTGACAGGGTGATCATATGAGAGTGACACCATCTGTCAGACAAGCAAGCAGCAAAACAAAAAAATACACTCACAACTCCCAAACTTGAGTGGGCAGGCATGACCATCCATTGGGAAGTTCATCAGACGCATGGGGCACTCTGCATTTATAGTTAATCTGTCAGAATAAAGAAGAGTTGAAATTAGCATTTAATTCATATTTGATGAGTAGTGGCTGCTGTTTTCAGGCAATTTATTCAGCATGATGCCATGTATACTGGCTAATAAAACATTTATTTTGGGAAAAGTACAGATGCGAGAATGTTTGAAGACATGGATCTGACAGAAATAAATCAAAAAGTAAATAATATAAAGTAAGTAAGAAGTATTTAAAATTACTTAAAAGTAAGTAAAATAAATACACTAAGATTCTCTTGGTAGGTGTGTACATGAAATACATTCAAACTCCCCATTCATGAGAGTTTCTGTGTTATATTTCTAAAAACACATAGCTACATTTAAAGACACATTCCGATCATCTTTTGAGCTATTTGAAAGCATTTTCGGTGGTCTTTAAAATATGATGATGCCATTTTAACTGAAAATTACAAAACGTAGACGTAGTTTCTGCATAGCGGCAGTAGCTCATTAGCAATTCACCTATGTGCTGTGGGCGAAACCGTTAGCGTGGAGAATACCCCGCTCCTGTTCGTTGCTGAGAGCTCTCTCTTTACGCAAACTCAGAGCAGGAGTTTGTGGCACACCTAGTGGATTTTCTACATCACAAATCCAGTCTATATTAGACCACATTTTTTGCGTCTGCTACTGATTCACAGCGATTTTGAATGCAGAAATACTCAGAAATGCCATTTTGAGCTGAATTTTCTTAAGATACGTCCTCTAAAATAAGAAAAATGCCACAAGAACATGTTAACAAAAAGAAAAACATTTTTTTAGAGTGGGTCTTTAAATAAATAATTTTTGGTTGGAGGTTCTTGGTTTTTCTATCACCTATAAATGACAAACACTGTATTTTATACTTATTAAAACACATTTCAAACTTTAACTAAGTAAATGTATTACAACATTTTTGTGGCTTGGTTGTAGAAAATAAAACTCACTCTGAACAAACCCATGTTCCTTAAAAAGTCCTCCCACATTCACTCAGCCCCATCGGTCCCACTTCTGAGTGTGGGATTTCATAATTAGCTTTTTGTTTTCCGAACAAAGCCAATCATCATATGGCTATGCTTTTTGACATGTATACAGCTGCAGAACAAATCCAGCTATATGTTTTAATTAACTGCTCATGTACATGTCACTTATTTAAAAAGCAGGTAACTAATGCTTTGATGAACGTAAACACACCTGTTACATAGTTTTGATGTTGCTGAAGCTGCTTGTTGTAACCTTAATTACTCAGGTTTAGAAAAAGAAGACAAGCACAAGCTGCTGCTAAGTAGGTCAGAACTTTGAGGAAATTTCTCAGGCACAAAGATGGAAGGAAGCAACTGATTTCAGAAGATTGAATAATTCAGCACTCGTAGATGAAAATCAGTATGAGATAAAGTGTTTAAATAAAGTTTAGGTATAAGATGATTGCAATGTCCTGCCTAACTGACGCAAGAAGAAATGTTGACGGAAATGTGTCATTATGGTACATTTTTAATTATCTTTATTTAATTATCATTATTTAATTATTTACTGTGTGATGACAAGCACAAATATTCTTGGGTAAATTCATGAACAAATAAAACAAAAAAGCAAGACAGCAGTAAATTTAATACTTAATGCATCTTGTGTTTAAGGAATTAACATGACTAATGGTCTTAAAGTTAATTTTCCCCCTCCATTTGGTGGGCCAGTGAGGTTATACTTAGTTTAGTTCTGGTATTTTAAATCAAGATGTTGTGGCTTTGTGTTTTATCACAGACTGTTACGTGGATTTTTTTTTAAGCATTTGAACATACCTTCAAATTTTAAAAGTAAAGTTTTTCACACAGTGAGATGAATTATTTCAAAAACATGGTCCTGTGCCATTAGTAGAAATATATTTATTTATTCTGCATATCTGCTTTCAGAGCAACCTTGTCTGTTTGTTTGAATTGCTTTCAAAGCTTGTTTTCAGTATCAGATGGCCAACGACTTGTTTTTTTTGGAAAGGAGCTCTTCATTTCTTTTAATGTGTGTTTACAGTATATTCTTGGATGCCTCGACTTTGGCTGCTTTATAATCTTGGTGTCCAGCATAGTTACCTCATGGTGTAGAGGATGGTTCCGTTCTGCATGATGCGGAACAGCTTGTTGGGAGTGGTCATGTTGTGAGAGATCGACCTCTTGCCATTTCGGAAAAAAGTGTCAGGGGTCCAAATTTTGCTGACCATCAGGTTGTTCAGTCGCAGAATCTCAATTGGACCCTCGAATTTTAGCCGTTCGTCAATCCAGGTCTGACGGAAGAAGACATCCATGGTGTACTCCTGTACATGGGTTAAAGTATATTTTAACACTTTATTTACTACAAGTATCAACAAGTCCAACGCTAAGGCTGCTCCTTTGAATACTGTCTTGTGCCATTATTATCTGGTACCCCAGAGAGAATGACAGATGGGTTTGTGAGCCATGGTTTTGATATACCCAGCTTGATATAGTATTGGCAGTCTAATAGGATGTTCTCAATGATTTCTTTTTATCACACTCTTTTTCTGGCCTATTGCTTTCAGTACTTGTAAAGCTAAAAGTTGAGCTTCTAGGTTATTAATAACAGACATGATCAATTTTTAATGTTAGAACCTAATACTTTTTTTTCATTTAACCTTTTCATGAATAGTGCTACAACAGACAGTAGTGTGTCACTCCATCAGTGCTGCCAATTCATGCTTGCTCACGATGGGGGATTGTGCTGAACTGATGATTCAAACAAATCAGCTGGTTGCTTTGATAAAACTTTTTTTTTTTTTTTTACTAATTGTCATTTCGTTATTTATTGTATCTCATTTCTATTTAATATTGATTGAAACAATTTCATTTGAATCTAGAATATTAATATGAGCTGGACTTGATATTTCTGTAAAGTGCCTTGAAATTACTTCTGTTATGAGCCAGTGTTATAAAAATGAAAATGAATTGAACTGAACTCTAAAGACTGCTGTGCACAGATAGTGTGTGAATATTCTTATAGTATTGTGAGGATAATCTTATGATTTAGAAATTCTACATTTCTTTGTAAAATACCTGTTTCATATTCAAAACTCCTGAGTCAACATACAAAAACATTTTTTTTAATTATATTTGAAAAATTAAAGAAAAATTAAGTTCAAATTTGTATTTTTCATGACTACAGATATATAAAAACATTAAAAAAAAACTTGACTTAGAACACCATATGTTGTGCCTGGAAGGGTTAACTTGTGCTCTGTCAAACTCAACAAATGGAATTTTTTATTACCCATAAACTAATACAGTTAATTTCCCCTAAAGTCCAACTAAAGTCCGCAATGAGTTGATCCTGATTCTTCATTAGATGGATGACCTTGGTCCTCTTAACAGCTGCTTACATGCTTCATAACACAACTGCCACCAGCATATTAGAGGTTTTAGAGGCTGTCAAATATCCAAAGTCCAACATAAAACAGAGCACAAAAGGCACACATCAGTCAACCTATCCCATGGCAGGAGTAGCCAGCCTATCCTGTCCCAACATTGCTTTCTCCCTCTCTGGTGGGGGGATTGTCAACCAGATTAAAGTCCTAAGCTGTACTAATGACATCCAGCCTAAATGCTGGAATAATGAAAGCCAGGAGAGCCATGAGTTAAAACTATATGCCTGGAGTTACAGTAGAAACTATGTATTTACCATCACAATATGTTAATTTGGCAAGTCATAAAAATTGCAAGTGAATAAAATCTAGCATTTAGTATATCAACATGGCTTACACACCATCTCAACATCTGAAACGGGCCCAAAGCTGGTGACGAAGATATCAGTTTTGACCTCTGTGACAGGACCTAAAAGAGAAATACAAGCAAATACTCTAAAAATATTAATGGTGATATAAGAAGAAAACTTTGGATCAGACCACTTATTACCATTCAAAATACTGAAAAAGTTCAAATAAAAAACTGTTAAACTCAACTTCATAAAATGATGTGTTTTTTTGTAGCCTTTACGATTTTGCGCTGATGTAAGTGTTTATTTATCATTAGCCATCCAAAGAGATAATATAAAAATAAGACACCGATGGGCTGAAGCAAAACTTTATCCCCTGACAGAAGAAAATACCAAAACATTCATTATGAGTCGATGTCAAATCAACTAAACAGGAGTTGTTCATTAGCATACCTCCAAATCCAGGTCGCAGCCTGTTGTCATAGCCATCCAGTAATCTATCCAATATACGCGTGATGTTATCCAAGTAGATACTGGTCTCACTGTGCTGATTTCCCCAAACACTTCTCGCACTGTAAACCATATGAATAGATCCCGATGGAAATTTGTTTCAACAGCCTCGAGCATTTTTTGAAGGTGTGAAGTTATTTTCTGATGCATTCTTGCGGTGGTGCCGTGCGTAAAAGTCCGAGAACATGCAAATAAACGAGTTGCCATATACTCACCCAAACACCAATAAGCAAGTTAAAAGGAAATTCATGCTTCGCAAACACCAGATCGGCATGTTGCATTATTTTAGAAGCATGATTTGTTGCCGGTTCGGGTCTTCCTTTTAGTTGTAAAACCGTGTGAGGGTATCGCGCCAGTCCAGCACGACTTGACTTTCTCTCTAGTGCGTTTGCACCCGCCTCAGCCTGAATCGCTCAGCTGGAAAAGCCTAAAGAGTTTTGAAGAGAGTAAAGAGGAGAGAGGAGGAGGAGGAAAGGGGGGCGGGGGACTTTAGCATTAGCTGAACAAAGCTTTTTTTTTTTTTTTGACGAGAAATGCGCGAGTTATAAGTGCAACTTGAATAGACGGTGGTGTTTTTGATTAGGAAGGTTGATGAGAGCGGAGAAGTGGAGAGACACAGAGGAGAGAGAAGTGGAGGAGAGGTTCCACATTTAGAACACTGACATGATGGACAATACAACCATGCAGGGACCTTTTGCATCCTGTATAATTTTCCAAAATAAAAATTCTCCCTTTGTTACCAGTGTGTATGTGACTTTGGCAAAACCCATTGGTTTTAGACTTCTGCAAACAAGCATGATTCATACAGTGGTTGGGTGGTTGAGTGGAGTGGGTGGTAGGTACATTTAGTGCACAAACTCCATAGACCAAAAAGAATGGGACATACTACACTGTCAAACTGAGCCAACACCATAAAACAATAACACAGTTCAGGAAACTTCATCATATTTAGTTTTGCACCTCAAAGTTGAGGTTTTGTTTTCTTCTTTATTAATCAGCTTTACTGTTAGCACACAGTGAAGAAGTAAAGAACGCTAAGCACAGCAGAGGACTCCTTGACTTTTTTATGTACTGTAAAATACAGTTAATATTTTTAAAGGTTAATTAACATGTAAGAGGTGCAGCGAGTATCATGTGGGAGGGATAATTATTGTATCACCATTAAAACTGCAGACAGCACATCCTTCAGTAAATCTGAGTTTCAGCTAAAGTGAAAAAGACAAGCATTTCTCAAACCTAGAAGAAAGTAAATCCAGTGTTCTCTGAACAATTGTTTGTAGTTTTACATCTATAGCGATCAATGAGCAAGAATACTTTCGTTCAGCGTGGCATTACTTTTTCATTACAAGCGGTATCACAGTCATGTTATCAATAATTCATTTAAGAGAGAGAAATATAGAATTTTCTTCTGACAGCATAAAAATGTAAAGGCTGATTGTGCAACATAAATGCTTCAACTCTGTTCTCTTTATAGTCAAAACACATATTACATAATCATCTGTTGTTTGCTCATGATTAAAATGGTATTTAGACAGGATCTTATTTAGATCATTTAATGTTGGTTCTTTCAAAGAAGATTAGCAAGTGTATGTGGTGATTAATTGTTATGGCTTTGGCTTTCTGATCTAAAATAAAATTAAATGAGGACATTCCAGTTTAGAGTACTGTTTCATATGTCATACTATGTATAACATACCATACTTTTTTTTTAAAGAAGCGACAGTAAAAAAAAAAAAAAAAAAACTTTCTTGAGGAAAAAATAAATAAAAGAACTCCAGCAAGCATGAAACATACTTTTGCTCCAACTAACTTGGATAGGTGTGCCATACTTACAACTCTTGCCATAGGAAAGCTATTAGAAAATAAGTCATTTCAAACAGTTTTCAGGGGGCCATACTACATTGTAAGAAGGAAATCCAATGATTGTCTGTATAAGAGCTGGATTAGAGACAATTTTAGATTCCCTGCTCATCAACCACAGCGAAAAGCTTCTGATCTTATTCACTTCATTGACACATAAGGAGATTGTTTACAGGCTAAAGTACATAAATTCTGTTCCTCAGGTGAATGTGTCAAGTGAAATAAATTTGATTTTATGCTAGTTCAGGCTCACACATATGGTAGAAACTGCAAAACTACACACACAGCATGATAAAGAAATAATATATAGAATGGGATGGCTTAAAGACTAGAAAGAAGTTTCCTAAATAGGTGCCTGACCCTTCATTCTGGAGAATGGTCTGTCAGTTACCTTGGATCCACACTAAGAGGTACAGCTGAAGTGGGGATTATTTAAAAGCAGCTTGTTGGACACAAAATAGATAATTATCCCAGAACCTGTTGTGACAGCCTTTTTATTGATTATCCTTCAACAGCAAACATGTTTTGACAATTCCTTCTCCTATCAATTTTTGTCCAGTTCACAGTTCCGTTGTACCTGGTCATTAGATTTTAAAGCCCCAGTCAAGTGAGCAATTCTGGATAATAGGAGGTCATTACATCCAGCAGACAATATTTCCACAAAAAATAAACCCTTAACAATGCTTCAGATTTAAGCTATGAACTGAAAAAATACAGTTTAATGGGTTGTGAAAAAGAACACTTATTCTATAAGAAGAACAATGCACTTTGCATGCTAAAGATGGGGAGGCAATTCAATTATGTGATTTTAAGAAGTGCAATTAATTGACAGATAAGGAAACATACTTCAAAATCCAGTGTGTTTTGAAAAAAAGACAAAAAATCTCTCCAGAGGAATTTGTTAATGAGTTCATTATTCAACAAAATGGGGTTTCATTTAAAAAAAGTTATGATAGGCGCACTGCATTTGAATCTCCATGACACATGAAGCAGACTAGGTAGGAGTTGGGTGCCGAGCAAGCAGGTTATTGCAACAAAAAAACACAATCTGTTGAAAAATCTGTGACCTTTTCAGGAGATAAAGGTCCTGAAATGGCAGAACCCGAAAAGGTTTTGTGAGATGTAAAAGTTTGAGGGTAAAATTTAAAAAAAATGATATAGTGAAAAGCTAACTGAGAGGAATGGAATGAAGTACAGGAAATTAAATGGTAAATAAGAAAATACTAATAATGAATAATAATGTTCTAAATAGGCTATTGCACAACATTTGTTTAGCCCTATGAATGGATAGATGTTGTACTTTCAAAGTCACAGTTGGTTTAAAACTTTTTCTTTTATCTGTATTGGATACTTAATTTCTTGTTATTACTAAAAAAAAACATTGTCTAAAATCAGTCCTTTCCACACCACAATGCTTCTATAAATACATGTTTCTCCCACGTGAGATATATCCATGGTACTTTTTGAGCCTCCCCATGTGGTATCTATGGTAACCATTTAGAGTAGAAGAAATTCAACATGCGTGGTTCAAAGGGAGTTTGTGTCTGTGTTTCTAGACTATTAAGAACTAAATGTGTTCACAACAGTGAAAATGGGATGAATTTCTGGTCAGTGCCTCCAAGAGTAACTTGAACCCTGTCAGTTCACTGAAATAGTAAAAAGTTAGAATTAAGTTGTAATTGTATGGTAAGTTTCAATCAGTATGTAGTGATTAAAGGGTCTAAACTTTAATTTAGAGAGGCTATTTTAGTGGTTAGTTAGTTTAATCTTCAGGGTTAGAAAATAAATGCCTTTCTTGTCTGCCCATGGATTAGTTCTTAGGCAAACATACAACTGTTTTCCTGGTTAAGTCATTAAAGGAAATAGACATTCCAATAGTTACATAAAATCTGCGTTAAAATTGATGTGTTTTTTTTTCTTTTTGTAAAACTTTGGAAGTCAGTAATATCTTTTTCCTACTTTTACTCTGCAGTCTCCATGGTCACACATCCAAAATAGTGTTCACAAACTGTGGTGTGGTAAGATCCCTGTTCCTTAGACAGGATGTGCTGCACCACCTCCACTGGAGCTGATGTTCAGAAGAAAATCCACTGCAGTTTCCATGGAGACTAAACCATAATATCATAAAAAATAATGTTGATTTTGAAAAAAAATAAATTAGAATAAATAAACACTTGATCTGGTGCATGACTTCAGCTGCAGGAGAATGCATAAAAATCACTAACAAACTCAGGTTACTTGTTTATAACATCTTGTGATATGTGACCAAAAATATTTCAGAAGATATTTTAATAAAAAAAAGATTGTAAATGAAAACATAATATTCTTATCATAATAAGGCAATTTAAAAATATATAATAATTTTATCAATATCTGCAATAATAAGCAAAGAAGAAACTGATATGAACAGTCAAAAAGAACAAGATTTCTGTTTACCAGTGTTGTAACAAGCGCAGTGCAGCATTGCATGAGAACTTTAAGTGAAGGATTCAACGCATGTTCACATTTATTTTATTATCATGATAAATTTACAAAAGATTCTTTCATGCAATGTGCCAAATGCACAAACTTATTACTTGGTGTACCAGTGTTAAGAAAATAACACATGAATCTCAAAATTATTTCTTAAGCAAACTTTTGGACTCGGGTTTAATTCTCACTATAGGTAATCTCTTGAGCAAGTAAAAAAATACATAATACATTTTAATCAATTCTAAACAAAACCATTCATATGGTGATAATTTTATGCTGACTTTTTGAATAATTGCAGCGCATATACATATTCCTTTTTGGCATTTGTAAGAAATATGTATTCATAAGTCTTCAGTCTCTATGGTTACCACCTTTTAGGAAAAAAATCAATGTCAACTTAAAGTCAGTGAGCTGTATACGGGTTACTTGGCAAACTCTGCAGAACTATGTTTTCAGACGGATATTCACAGATGCTAACTGTCAAACATATTTCTTCATAAAAAAATAATGTATGTTCATCCAATATCTGCATAGACATCACAAGTGGGGAAATGATTTATTTCTTTATGTTTAACAAAATTATTTTAAAAGTGGGTTATTTTAAAAGTGTAAGTCAGTCACCGTGACATCTAATATGCATAAAGCGTCCTCCGGTATTTATAAAATTGTTATCCCACAGCTGAACTTTGAGTCTCAGCACTGACTGGAGCTCATTATATCTGTAATCTGCAGGTGGCTCTGTGGAACAGCAAAACTTGAGGCCAGCTACTGTGTTGTCATCTTGTGTCCCAGTCTAATCACCACTTTTGATGCCAAGACACCAAAAGAGGGTCTCTTGGCAGAGACTATGGAATAATCCTTCATTCCATCTCTTTTTGCATCACTCCCTTCATCTTTCCACTCATCCTACTGTGTGGCTAAAGCTGACACTCACCCTGGACTCCAGTCAGCAGTTTTGGCAATGTTGACTGATGTCTGTTGAGGTGAAAGACTGAGAAAAAAGATGAAAAGAAACAGAGTGAGGAGGTGAGCATTAAATTTGCCAACTATCAGTGCTGGTCAAGCAGGGAAGGACATCACAACCTTGATGAGGATGCAGGTGGTGCCTCCTCTGGTAACAGGAAGGTAATGAGGCATAAAGGTTGGAATAGGATTTTTCTGTTTATCTAATTTAGAGAAGCCATTGTGGTGACACATGGTGACAGGTGGAGTTCTTAGTTTGTGGTGGTCATGTTGCTGAACGAGAGCTTGCAATAAAACTTGTCTGTCCGGAAGTTTAAAATAAATTTAATGGACATTTAGGGCACTGGTAAAAGTGAACAGTAATGGATATAGGATGTTATGAATCAATAAGGTACGGTTAAAAAATTCATGATGATATTACAGGTATTAGATGGTGAGTTCATAATAGCATTCTGATTATGCAGTGAAAGATACAAGAAAGTACCTTTGATTCATTGATGAGTGGATTTTTTCCTTACGCTATAGAGAACTTCTGAGGACTTATGAGATTTACTTATTTGTAACTATGTACATGAGCTTCAGGCCATAAATCCAAAATAACCAGATGACTTCTTTGCTGACAGGATCCTAAATAAAAATATCAACTTACGAAAGGTTTGATATACACTGTAGACCTTTTATGTATGCTCTAAGATTGATCTAACACATGTCCCTGCATTTCCCAAAAGACAAAAAATATCCATCTAAAATAAAGGCAGATTGCTGCTAGTTTCTTCTCTCCCAAAGTGTATAATCACACTTGCAGTGTGTTCAATTTATGCATGGGCCCATACTGTAAACATAAAAGCATATTTGAAATGGTAAATGACATGTACCTGTTTAGCGCATTTCTTAAATCAGATGACTCCCAAAGCATTTCACACTACAGTATGTCATTCACACACACTCGCACGTTTGGTGGTGATAAACTACACACATGTTGTAGCCACAGCTGTCCTGGGACACACACTGACAAAGGTGAGACTGCCAGGCACAGGCGCCACTGGACACTCCGACCACCACCAAACAGGCAGGATGGGTGAAGAGTCTTGCCCAAAGACTCAACAGCCAAGCAGTCTTTTTTTTTACCAGATGACCCGCTCTACCACCTGAGCTACAACCACTCTCTGTCAAAGGTTGTTTTTCAATATTTAAAATATGTCTAGTCAAAGGCAACAAAGAAAATCAAATCCATATCAAGCTGGTCTACATGGCGGCAAAGTTGATTAGCACTGTTGCCTTGCAGTGAGAATGTCCTCAGTTTGATTCCCAGCTTGGGACTTTCTGCGTAGAGTTGACACTTCCTCTGCATAGCTGGATTTTCTCTGGGTACTCTGGGATCTGTACGAGGATATCTTATATGCACATTAAAACAACTGACAGCTATAAATTAGCCCTAGATGTATTTGTGTGAATGGTTGCCTGTCTCTGTATGTGGCCTTCGATAGACTGGTGACCTATACTGGGTGTACCCTACCTCTCACCCAATGACTGCTAAAGGTATGCACCTGTTCCTCTATCACCTTGCCCAGAAATTAGTAGGTACAGAAAAATATGATGGATTTGTCAAGTTTTAGTTCTTCTTTTATAAACTCATTGGACTCCAAAAGGACATGTACCCTTTAACTTGCACCTTGTATCATCCATATTTGTTAAAAAAAAAACACATAGTGAGTACTTGTAATAGAGCAGCAACTTGAGCCTCGGCCTACTCACCATTAATTCAAATGTGGATATATCCGGAATTCTTAAAGAAGACCTTCCATTAAAAATGTTTTTTCTGAGGTTTCTGTTTAATATTTTAGCTCCACTGGTGTTCTTACCTTCATAGTAGGTGTGAAAACAGGTGAACAACTTCTCTTTCAGTTTTTATCGCTCAAACTACGCAGGTGGCAATAACACCCGAGTTCGAATGGCCGGTACTTGTTTCATCACAACTCCTTTGCTCATTAGTATTTGGCATCTCCTGCAGTTGAAAGCACGCCTAGCATGCTGCTGGCTAAAAGTTGTAGCAAAAGAAGTAGCAAACCGGAAGAGAAAACATCTGATGTTGCCATGTGCAGCGGGGTGGGAAACACCTTGCTCTCATAGGCTAGTTTGTTAGCCAATCTGAGTCCAGCAAATTCGAATAATGAATATGAACAAGCTGCTGCCCGAAACCTGACGGAACCAGCCAAATTTTGACGCAGACACATTGAAAGGTCTGTTAATCAGTGTTTCCAAATGTTTTTTAGATATAAAATGTTTCATATTACAGGTTAATAAGAAATAACCACAAAATCCTGAAATTTGTATGAAATGGCCTCTTTAAGGTTTACTGTAAGCTAGAGTTTGGTGTTGGTTGCCCATAACATTCTGTCACAACCACTACTATTTCAGGTTAAAGGGACTTAAGGCAAGATTTGTGAAAAACTACACATGCATTTCCAGTTTATTCAATGCTAATGGGTCATGAAGCATTAAAAACCAAAAATAAAGAGGCCATCCGCATATATGTCTGTTGCCTTCATGGAGGGAACTTCAGCTGCATTTGGGAGTGAAACGGATGCTGACATGGCTCATTTCCTTGTGACCAGGTGAGAAAACATTATAGGTCGTGTTTAGAGCCTGATACAGTATGAAAATAATGAGATCAAATCAAAAAACAGAGTGGAGAGACCTGACGTGTTAGTTAGACTAAAATAAACAGTTACTCACTTCGTCGCTTGACATGGTGCTTGTTTTTATATAATATGCACTGTGGTCTTGCAGTAAACCGTGACGTAGTAAACAGGATTAGCCTCCCCGGTGCAGTGCTGTGAAGACGAACAGTCTGTAAAGTGTCTGTGCGGGCTCCCGTGCCGGCTTGGCTGGTGGCTGCAGTTAGCCACAGCGCCTGTCGCGGCAGCACTGAGTCAGATTTTGTAAAGTTGCCTTAAGTCCCTTTAAGCGATAAGTGGGACATAAACTAAGACCACTGATAAAGTTTGACTTGTTTTCTACAAAGGCTGAAAGAATGGTATGATAAATAAAGGTCAAAACTAAAGACTGTTCAGTTAGAAAACATATTCAGAATGTTAGAGGATTAGTGTGGAAATATAACTTTTTTATAGCTACATTCTCGGTATAGCCTTAAATCAGGTCTGTGGTTAGTTGATGAAAACCATTGTGAATGTCTGTGTATATCTGGTAGCTAGCTAATAAAAGTCAGGTCTGTAAATCTGAAAGCTCCCTTGCTGAGTTAAGGATCTTTACTCAGTAGTGTCAATGCTGTGAGTACACAGCACATAAAAGAGAAATACACCAAGATGTTTTAATTACAGCAAAGAGCGAACAGCAATACCCATTACTGGCTGACAAATTGTGTTTGATTATTCTATAAACATATATGCTCCTGTATTTATTGAGGTGTTGGATTTTGGTAATTTTCAATCTGACTGGATAGCTACTCCAAGAATAGAGAGACACTACATACTGTAGGAACAATTACAGCATGTTTTTTTGGGTCATATGCTTTGGCATCTTGCCAGTGCATCTCTGCAGGATTGGAGGGATATCAGACTGACAATCCATGGGTGGTGTTACCTGCTGAGAACAGACCAGGTGCAGAAGCCACAGTAAGACAGCATGCAAGAGAGGTTTATCAAGCACAGCATGATAATTCACCTTCCTCTTCCACCACTGTACGTCTAAACATGTCTGAAATGTATGGATAGAAAGAATGAGGGATTTGGTTTTATTTAATAATGTATTTATTTGGTTTGATAAGAAATTATGAGGTGTTGCTGCATATCTGGCCTAATTCAATTCTGGGTAAGAGTTTAAGATTCTTGTTATGGCAGCATCAAAGCTAGCCTAGCACATTAAACCTCAAGCATTTTGAATTGCATTTAATGAAGAAAATTCATGACCTTTAAATACCAAAAGGATTATCTTCTGTTTTCTCAAGCACTGATTTTACAAATAAGTGAAGTATGAATTTGTTTTTACTCATTACAAAATGTATTAGTGGCAAAAGTATTTTGAGTTATGTGGCACATTTTACTTATCACGTCAAGAAAAAAACTGGGTTGAAAGAGGTTCGTTATCTATTGGCTACTTTATTTCACATCCCACCAGGTCTATTATTTATGAATATTATAACTTTCTCTTTTGTAAACCACATAACAGGCACTTTCCTCTTTCTGATGTGAAATAAGTACATATTTAACATATTTTCTAAATTTTACAATGTAAAACACTAAGCTGCTTCTCTCTCCATACACGTTTACTATAAAAATAACTTTTGATATTATGAACATTCACTCTTAATTCATCTGCACACATAAAATACAACATTAGACTGGCAGAGATGCTTGACAGTTTCTAAAGGGGCTCACAAAAGCAGTTATTATATTCCTGTTAGTGCAAAGATGCAGAAGGACTTGGATGGAGGGAGAGGATTGAAGAGCTAGAGCCCTTTTGGGAATGTTAAACAATTCAGCAAATCAGGCATTAACATCAACAGTGCAGGTCAAAACATTAGTTAGCTTACATCAGTCCCACTTTTAAAATGATTTTGACAGCCACATAAAATGAAACTAGAACATCTAAAACTAACTTGGTCCCTATTTGTTCATGATTTGATTGGCAAAACATGCTGTTATTTCACCATATGTTCATTCTCTAATGAGTAATTGAATTAATTAATTGGTACTTTATTGATCCCTCGAGGGATCATTTGGGGAAATGATTGCTCTGCATTTGACACATCCATGAAGCGCATGAGGAGTATTTTGGTAATTATAAAATTGAGTGGTGAAAGAGATTTCATAGTTTATGAATCACCTGATTATTATGTTCATTGGCAATAATCAAATGTGATTATCATTTATATAGTTTGACATGTGATACAAGAATGCATACATATTTTGTAATTTATACAAAGACAGACATGCATTTCCCCCCCTCCTTGTCCTGTCTGGCATTACAACAATCTGAATTTTTGTTCAGATGCATAGAAACGCTTGACAGATTTACTTTTCACGAGCTGCACATACAGACTTTGCTGTCATGTTCTACTTGTTATTTAGATTTTATTATAATTTGATATGGATATGTTATTTTATTACAATGTAATGGTTCAGGGCATGTGGGGTAAAAGGAAGAAAGAATAGAAAAAAGAAAAAAGAGAAGAGATAGAAGTATGAAATCAAAAGAGAGAGAGAAAACACAAGAAAACTGTTTGAACATCTGCGGAGGGAAGAAGAAGAACAGAGAGACCACAGCATCACCCAACATCTGTATATAAAACCATGATAATGTCACTTCAATTAAACAAACTTGCCCCCAGACCCTAAAGCACACCACTGGGGAAACCCAGGCCCAGTACATTCATGCCTCTGGAGCAGGATAGTCCCAGGAAGACTACTGCAGGGGCCACCGTGGCCCCCACCCAGATAAGATCAGCCCCCAAAGTGGCTGCTCCTCAACCATAGTACAGAAGCCCCGGGACTGCAAGGAGGAGATGAAGAGCCCTGCCAGTACAAGTAGCCACCTATACCTGGCTACCTGGGGATAAGGATATGGAGATCTGATGCCCAAGAGCATGACACCCACCCCCCTGAACCTGACCAAGACAGGACATTGCAGACCCCACTAAGCAGCCGCTGGGAGTGTGCCAGCAGACACCAATGCACCCTGCTCAGAAGCCAAGACCCACTAGTGCATTGGCTGGTGGGGGCACCATGAGTAGGGGGGAGTTTGGCAAGGGGAGACTGAGTTCACTAATAGAGGGGACAGACATGCATTTGTGTAACTTTGGTTTTGTGTTGATAGCCCTTATGTGGATCAATACATACTAAGCATGGTTGCTAGGATATTTTAAGAATCTGCTTCATCGACAACCTTTTACACATTTCTAAATAAACTCCTGTTAGCAATAACAGCCCAACATGCTGCGTTCTGAGATATTTTTATACCCATAATGATCCAGACCTCAAGACTGTTGAATTTGTGAATGAAGCTCTTTTTGCTTCATGACATGAAGGCACCTTGAGTTTGCAAATGTGGGTGCTTTATTCCTCCTTCTCTTTGGTCATAGCTGTCTTTTTTCTGTGCCTCTTTTAATTTTAATAATCACGCTCATCATGCATGTCATAAAGTAGCCTACTTGTTTATGTGAGTAATGATTGGGTTGGAGCACCACAATAAAAGAACTTGAACTTATATGATTTGAAACTGTCCTCATACGCTAAATGTATATTAAAGAGACAAGTCTTCTCAGTCAAAATGCAAAAGTCAGAGTTGAAATGCATTTCATTTGTTCGTTAAAAAGTGGCCTTGAAATAAGGTTATAAATTTTATATTTGCAGTGAAGATGACTCATATTCAATTTATATAAGGTTCCTAATTGGTTTCCTTCTTTTCTCAGACAAATAAGTCACTGCTGGACCCCTCAATGGATTCACTATCCACCTCTGATATCACCATATCCATGACAATTTGCGTTCAAGTTCACTACAGTGTTCTTACTGCTTAGCAGTGCATGGAGCTGGCCACAAGCAGACATAACTGGTAAGATAGGCTTCAGTGCAGCCATCTCTGCTCCACTCTAGCCCGAGGCGCTGAGCAGCGCCTCTTAGGGTATCAAGTCACGCTTGGGTTAGGGACCTGAATGAATTGAGATCGATGCGTAGGCAACTGTTGGCTGAGGGATGCGTTCATAGCATGGAATCCCACTGCCCCACCCCACACACACCTACGCGCACACACACACCCCTTGGAGGAGAGGAATGTACTAGTGTGTCAGGGAGGGAGGAGGGTTTAAATAGTGTCTGCATTCAGCTCCAGAGTAAAGTATTTTAGTATTTCTTTTTGTCACTTCAATAAAGAGCTGCATCTGATTTCATTGATTTATGCTAATATCTCATTCAAAATGAACATTCTGACTAATATTGATGGTAATTGATATAGTATTGACTGTCTTAATCAATCTAAATAAACAATAATAAACAAGTTTACTGATTGTAAAAGTTTTGGGTTGTGTGATGGAGTAAAAAAAATCATCATAATAAACTGAAGATTTCGACAATGTCTTATTTTATGAAAAGGCAGTTACTGGTTTAGTCTGAGCCGGTCAGCCCAAACTCGTGCTGATAACCCACCACACATACAACCCACCCGCTCTGATGGAGCAGCAGGGTTAATGCACCTTACTCATCACAGTTAAAGGTCGGCTGACGGGTCTCAGCAAATGAAGAGAGACACAGCCCCACCCATTTTTTTCCGGTGGTTCCAATCAACCAAACTTTGCACCAGTGTTGCCTCTTCTCAAACACTTAACCAGAGTGTAGCCTGAAAAAGGGGAGATCCCATGTTCTCCTGAGGAACATGAAGTCATGATTCTCCTTTAAATTTCCTCCGTGTCTAGATCTGCCACTACCATCAGCAGCAGCGGTGCTGCTTGATGTTGTGGCTGGGAAATACGCATGCGCCCGCTGTTGGAATTACTGCACTGGGAAGAATAACTTAGACCTCGTCTGCCTTCACTAAAAGCAGCGAAAATATGATCATTAAAGAATGTTTCCTTTCAGAATAAGAAGAATGAAGACTGTGTGCGTCTGTTTTTTCCCCTTCATAGTAGCTGCGGCTTGCGCTCAAAGGTAAGTGTAAAGAAGAGAGAATGCTTCTCTCCTTTTACTAAGTGTAACTGTGTTATAGATGGCATAGGATATATTTGACACTTGCTGTGCAGGACATTTTCCTTCTAAATCCACTGTTCACTCGCCTCTGTTTTTCTATCCTTGTTTTTTTCCGTAGTGTCAGTGCCAATGACCCAAGCAATATGCCTTTGGTCAAAGAAACAGTGGACAGACTCTTGAAAGGTTATGATATAAGATTGAGGCCAGATTTTGGAGGTAAATTAAGTTATATTTTCACTAACTCTGTTCTAGTTGAAGCATGATCGGTAATAATCCAGTGTTTATCTGTATGAAACTCTCGCTGATATCACAACTTCCTCGGCCAAGTTCGGAAAGTGTCAGAGACAATAATCATCGTCTTTCAAAATTTCTAATTTGTATATAAATAAATGTATCAAAAAGTCTGAAAAAATGCTGAAGGTAAAACGCGACATGGCTCAACAACGCACGAGTAGGTATCATATGAACCAGGTCATATTTTGGAACGGAAAATCACTAAATTAAACAAAATTAAGAAACTGTACGATTAAGAAAGTGTGCCATCAGCGAGACACTCATATTTAGAGAGATATGTGATTTAACGTCAACAACTTTTAAGGGAGGGATGATACTTTCACTGCGGGTCAGCGCATCTAATCCCACCAGAAATAAGCACTGTGAACTCATCATCCGGCTGGCAAAAGCTAAATTCACAAGTGTTAATCTGTGTCCCCATCACGCACATATTATGGAAATGTTTTTCATTACGTGCCCCCTGATAAAAAAAGACAGAGAAAAAAAGCAATAAAACATCAGTAAGTCTCTTGGGCTGCGCCTGACTATTCTTCTGATCTGTCCCAGGTCCTCCGGTTGGAGTGGGAATGAACATAGACATAGCCAGTATAGACATGGTGTCAGAAGTCAATATGGTAAGTAGGCCACTATTGTCTTTGCCATTTAGCTGATGTCCCATACCAATGTTATGTGTGCACCTAAAAAGGAAAATACCATGCAAAACAGTTGGAGAAACCCCCGTTTATGCAAATATGTGTATACTGCATTAATTCTCACCAACGTGAGTTGGAGACTTCAAAGGAATTGATAGCTCTGTGTTAGCACTGGCACTATGATTGCATCCTATTTACTTAATTTAAAAAATGGCAAATTTATTTTTGCTCTGGGATTTTTTCCTGCTCAATTTGTTGAAGCCGATCACCTTCATATTTCAGGTATCAATAATTTTTAAAAATCACCTTTAAAAATGTAACATGTTTTACAGAGATAGTTTTTATCATAGCATGATACAGACATTTATTTTCATTTTGTAACATGCTTGTCATACATATTTTTGTAGAGCTTTATTGGAAACCTTACAGAAGAAAAAACTAGAGCTGTGGTATGAGAATTGATTAAGTTTCATACAAGTGCACCTCTTAGTGATAAGATTGTAGAACTGCAACCAGTTTCTTTTAGACAAGCACAAGGCTGCATTTTAACATGGTGGAAGGTCACGTTTGATTCTTATGATACAGCTGACAAGATGAGCAAAAATGGATACTTATAGGCATGACCATTTAATAGGTCAGAATCTTTTTTCTTTACATTGTTACATTACATAGTTGCAAATTTTGTATGTGTTATCTGCATAATTTGGCAAGATGTGTGATTTTCCAACAGCTGCTTCTGTAGCTTTGATAAGAATCATGCTTTATTGTCAGAGAAAAGAAGCATTTTTAGAAAAACTGGTGCTTCTGATATTTCCTTGTGCTTGTAGGTTGTTGAGCAGATTTATTCTATTTGCAAATTATGTCTTGGCTGTTTACTCACAGTAGAGTATGGCATAGCTAAAGACGCACACACACACACACACACACACACACACACACACACACACACACACACACACACACACACATATAAATAAAACAACTCTGCAGAGCTCTCTACGGTAGCCTTGAATTCTATATTACAAGCATTGCCATGATTAAGTAACCAAAGCAGGTGCTTGTGCTCTTTCTGTTACTCTGTGTGAATGTGTTTTTAAGTGTTATAAAAATCATGCTGTGATACATTTTCAGGAAATAATTCATCCATAGAAAAACTATTTATTTGACTTTAACCAAAACAAAGTTGTTTTAATATATTTTTCACTTTGTTCTCTCACATTACCAACTTTGGAAAAGCTAAATGAAGATGTATTTTGGTTGCCTGTTTCAAAATTCATCAGCGCTTGAGTTTTTTATTCATGGACACATCAAACTCATATTCATATATTTATACACAATCTTTAATAAAAGAGCCCTCCTCTGTAAACATACATGGAGAGTGTCATGCAGCTTCTTTGATCTTCCCATTCTTTTGTTAGGTTTGGCCCTCTAAACACTCTCTGATGTGAAAGGTGAGTCATTACCACCTGACCCTTTACAGTCTCATAAAAAGAGAAAGGCCACATGTGCCTGTGTAATGGTCTCAGCATCTTTGATCTGTTCGCTGTCCTGATATAAATGTAACCACTTTTCAGGATAGCAGCTGGCATAGAAGCACTTTCCTTTCTTCCATTTTCTGTACCCCATCTGGCTCTCTGTCTCTCACTTATTTTAGTGTATGTGTAGAGAACCGCGCCGTGTTTTGTCTTTAGTGAACAGACATGGCACTGAGTTGAGGGTAATGGAAAGCTATCACAGGGAGACGCATACAACAGTGTCCTTTTTTGTCATTATGATAGTACAGGACATCAGTGTTTTGCTGTGTATTAACAATATAGTATTTCTTGCCTATGCACTCTGTTGGAGGCTTCACATCAGAACCAGACATACAGGGAACCAAAGACCAGCAAGGGGTTCTTGTTGTTTTTTCTAAAATCATCTGTTTGATCATGTAACCAGTGTAGTAGGAACGATATCATATCAAATCCAACTTTCTAAAACACATTTCATGTCAATGTTTAATACCAAAGTAAAAAATACCATTATAAATCATAAAATCATATACCATTGATGTACCATTGGCCCGGCTGTGGCGCAGGCAGTAGAGTGTGTCTTCTGGTGTCGTCGGATCGAATCCTCACCCCGCCTTGAGAAATTAGATTGCCTGGCGGTTGTGTCCTTGGGCAAGACACTTAACCCACTTTGCCAGTTTGGTGGTGGTCGGCGGGTCGAGCAGCCTGACTTCTGTCAGTGTGTGTGTCCCAGGACAGCTGTGGCTACAACATGTGTGTAGTTTATCACCACCAAGCGTGTGAGTGTGTGGGTGAGTGACACATTGTAGTGTGAAGCGCTTTGGGGGTCATAGGACGTGAGTAAAGCGTTATACAAGTGCATGCCATTTACCATAAATCAAATAAAAAAATGTCGGTACATGTATATACGGAAACATAGTCATGTGTACACACATACATCCATTTTATGCGCTTTGGTCGGCTCTCATGCCGTATTTAAATGCGCTATACAAATAAAGTTGATGATGATGATGATGTACATGAACACAATGCACATACCTGATTAGTGATCATTACACACAGTCAAACATACAAACATACATTCATAAATAGTCATACACACAAAAAGGAGCTGCATTAATACCAGAATAGTAGCTTAAGAGTGCTAAAAAACTAATCATATATTGTTGTAAATAAAAAAAGTTTAACTTCTTTTAAAAAACATTTAGAGCAGCTACGGCTATGATATTTAAAGGCACGGTATTCCATTTCTTAGGTGCAGAAACACAGAAGGCATCTTCTCATGATTTGGAAGAGAAATGACCCTGCAGACCTGAGTGAGTTGAGTGGTTTATAAGGGGTTAACATGTCTCTTATTTATTGTAGTGCCAGGCCATTCAAAGCTTTGTAATTATTTAAGTAATACAATTTTAAAATAGATTCTACTTTCTACAGGCAGCCAATGCAGAGAAATAAGAATAGGTGTGATGTGTTCAGATTTCTTAGTACCTGTGAGAATATGAGCAGCAGCGTTCTGAATCAGCTGGAGTCTAGTAACGGCATATTTTGGGAAGCGTGTAAAAAGGCTATTGCAGTAATCCAATCTACTTCTAATGAATGCATTCATTATTTTTTCAAAATCCACTTTTGATTAAAAAAAATCATTTTTGAAATATTTCTCAAGTGATAGACTGTAATAGTATGGTTAATGTGTTTTTAAAATTCAGATCGCTATCCAGAATCACAACCAGGTTACATGCTTCAATTTTGCACATAACCCATTCAGTGCCATTGATGTCTATAGACGTCAAACTGAATCTAAACGCTCAGTGCCATAGATGTCTTGACATCTCTACAGCTTTTATTGGCTTAAATCCTGCAAAGCATTCTGGGGCAGCTGCTCGCTAAATTTGAACTCATTACAGGCTGTTTTTAGTCATATGATCCAGGAGGGGCCAGTGGTGCACTTCGCTGGGTTAGATCACCCTTATTTACCGTGTAACAATGGGTGTGCAGCGAGGGAGGAGCCAGGCACTCAGGACGAGACAGACGGTGAATGAGGAAGAGAGATTCAGAGCCTGTGAAACGACTGTGACGTGATCTCGTTGTTCAGACTTATTACAAACTAGTATAGAATTTATGGAATTGAGAAGGTGTTGCAGTTTATTACATGGATAAAATCCCTCCAGCACGATGGTCGGATCTACAGGGAACGAGTATTGTGTCAAAGGTGGCGCGGTTTTTGATCCAGCTCGTCATTTTCGTACTTGTGATGTCTTCAGCCTGACGTTGAGGTTCTTCTGGTGATTCTATTGAGCTGAGGTGGATTTATCCAACCAGTACCTCCTGTTAGGATCTTCTGAAGGCAGCAGGGAGCACAATAAAGTATGCTTCACCGCATAAAACACACGGTTAGTGTTGATACACAAACGAATGGCCGTTGGGGGGGTTAAAATTGATGAATTTTTAAAATATTTTAAAAAATAATTTTTTAAAATAAACTATCAAAAGTACTTTTTCACGGTTGTTTTTTTCACTTTCATAGTAGTAAAACATAGTTCAGATGTTGCATGAATCATTGTAACATGAAATATTTAGATCAAAGTCACTGATCTGCTTGAAAAACCTCTTTACACAAAATGCTCTTTATCTCAGCTTTTAGTCCTGAAACGTGTGGATTTTCATAAAAGTTGCCCTTTTGTACTGCAGATTACTAAATAACAGAAAAAGGTAGAAACATTTTTTTTATTGCTTTTGAAGGAAAAAAGACAAAATTTTGTGATGATGGTTTCAGAATTCGCATAGTCATAGGAGAAAATATTCTGTGGGCCTTCAAAAATCAGTAAAAATGCTTAATATCTCTGGCACTGAGAGGGATATGAAATCTGAAAGTGGCTGGTACTGAAGGAGTTAAAAGACAGAAAACCAAGAAAGGTTGCAGCTTTCTGTCTTTGAGACGTTGGACCAAGTAAAAGTATTTCTGTTTTATCTTTGTTTAGTTCTGTGACATCAAAATATTAATATAATGAAAACTTGTTCAAGGGGGTGTAGAGGAACAACAGAAGATAAAGAAATGTACAGCTGTAAATTTGCATAATTATGACACTTTACATTATGTTTCGGAATAACATGAACAAGTGGAATCATATAAAGGATAGATTTAGACTTAGAATAGACCCTTGAGGTACTCCACATGCAAGACTCGGTTGGTTAGAGTGAAAGTCATCAATGGTTAAAGATCTGTCTATCTTTAACGTTGAAATCAGTTCAGAACAGGACCAGAGAAGCCAACCCAGTTTTCTACTCTGTTCAAGAAAATGCCATGATCAACCGTATCACAAGTAGAACTGAGACCGCGGAGAACAAGGACAGATGTTTGTTGTGTGTTTTTTACAATTAGTACTTAAGTGAAGGTCATTTCCAACTTTAATAAATATGCAGTGATGTGATTACCAAACCAAACTGACAACTATCAAACACATTGTTAGACTGAATATGCCTATTAATTTGAGTACAATCTGCTTTTTTAATAATTTTACTAATAAAGGTGGTAAAGAGATTTTTGTAGCAAATTTAGATGTCAAATTTACTTTAAAATCATTTTATCAACTTGTAGCAATCTTGTACTTATGGTGTCCAAAAGAAAACGTTATAATATTCATAAATCATAGACCTGGTGGGCGACTGTGGCTCAGTAGTTAGAGCGGTTGTCCTCCAACTTGAAGAAGGTTGGTGGATCGATCCCGGCTTCCACCGCCACATGTCAAAGTGTCCTTGGGCAAGACACTGAACCCCATGTTGCCCCCGATCTGCGTATCGGGTTGTGTGAGTGTTAGCCCCTACCCTCTCCCTTGTGAATGGGTGAATGACAAAAAAAACTGTAAAGCGCTTTGGGGGTCACAGGACCTAATTAAAGTGCTATACAAGTGCACGCCATTTACCATTTGAAATTAAGTAACCAATAGATAACAAACCCATTTCATTATCTATTGACTACTATCTATTTCTGTACACACTACGTAGTTTGCTTAGGCCTCAGTACTACTTCACGCGGAAGCGCTGCAAAGCAGAGCGGAACCGAGACCACTTCCATTCGGTGCCCTTGTTAACCTATATGATGTAGTTCACGCCAGACATGGAGAGCTGTTAAGTTATCATTTTGGCGTCTGGTCTATTTTTTGCGCGAGCGTTCCACATCAATTCTGGCAGGAAATAACACCAGGACACACGAGACAATCCGGTCAAAAATAATAGCAATTCTTCAAACTAAAATACCGTGATTGACAAATGCGATCATAATTATGTATCTAAACAGATTATAGAGATGCAAATAAACACAACACACACACCTACACAAACACACACAGACACACAGCACAACGGAGTGTGCTGACTACGTTGGCGGCGGGGGGGGGGGGGGGGGGGGGGGGGGGGGGGGGGGGTGTCTAAACAAATGAAAGAGTAAGAGAAAGAATTGAAGACAAGATAGATAATGTCGAATTAAAAGCAGGAGTAACTAAAACAAGCTCTCTTCAATTGTTTTTTTTTCATGTTATTTACTTACCCATGGTGAAAAAATAAACAGATGAGCAGAAACTCTTGTGAATCAGCGTGGAGAAAGACGTGTCTGACATGAACGTGGGGAAAGCTGCAGTGTGCAGCATCAGACTTCAGTGATCCACTCAAGCTAGCATTTCAGCATTAGCAGCACTTGTACTGAGTAACAGTAAACAGCCTTTTACCATTGATGACTCCGAGATGTTTGAAGAAACAAAGTTGTAGTAGTTCCACAAAAAACTCCAGAGATGCTGATAGTAAACAAAACTACGCAATTCACGATTCACAAAGGCATTTCTTCCTTTTAGGGAAAAGGAGGAAGAGGGAGGGACGGGGGGCTACAACCCATGCGCACTGCTTGAAAAATGACAAACGGACGTCAAGCTTCTCATTCGGAGCAAAATCATATGTAATGCCTGTAATAAAAGATTTAAAATGGGTCGATTATACTCATTAAAAGAATTGATCTAAAATTCACTTAAAACAAGTCTCTGGAATAAATAGGTTTGCCTTCGAAGATGAATACATTTGGTTTGTCCCATAAAAAAGTTCCATCGTCCAAATGCAGCATCTGTAGTTGATTCTGAATGATTACCCATCGATAGTAAACTGACAGGCCTCTGCAAGCTAGTCTTTATAAAATACTAGTGATTGATTTTTCATTAGATTTTAAAAATCCTTTAGATGTACAGCAGCTCAGCAGCTTTACAAATTCTTTCAGCATGAGAAAAACTATATTAGGTTGGGATGTCATTTAGGCCTGAAGCCTGACATGGAACAAGAATAATATTTCTTACACACCCATGAAAGGTCACTGCTTTTTGGATGGCACAGCTGAGAGGTGAAGAGGTGAAAAGGGGTAAGGTGTGATTGTAATAGACCTTTGGGTCAAAATTTTCACATCTGAGTGTGTGAAATAGATGGAAAGACAGACAGATGGATGAAGTTTGCATGTTCTCCCTGTGCATTCATCAGTTTTCTATGGGAACTCTGGCTTTCTCCCATAGACCAAAAATGTGCATGATAGCTTAATTGGCAACTATAAATTGGCCCTAAACAAGCAGGTATGATGGCTGAAGTTACCACAGGGTGAACCAGTAGTACTAGTTCTAGTGTTGGAGGGAAGGTCAAGCACCTATTACTGTTGAGAGTTCATTTTGTATGATTTAGAGATGGACATAAAAATCAGGACATAAACACTGAACACCAGTGTCACACTAGATTAGATTCTGAATCTGAAATTTTGACTTTGCAAACCTTTAAATAACTACTGGCAAAAGACTAAAATGGGGGTTGTGGAAGCCTTTTATGCCATTTGTGGATTTTTCTTTTTCATTTCTCCCAAATCCCTTTAGTGATTTTCTGCTACCTTCTAGTCTTAATATTTGCTTTAGCTTGAGCTCCAGAACACTTGAATCATAAGCCAGCAGTTTTTACAGGGTAGAAATACTGCTCTGTGAGGATGAACAAAAGTTCTTCTCATCCAAAAAGAAGAAATACTATTATTGATGCACACAAAGGTTGAGAGGAGCTTATCGATTGTTGGAAAAGGACTGAAAAATAAAGCTCCTATGCCATTCCACCACCCCTCTCAGTAAGCTGTTATTTCATGCAGCTTGTTTGCTATCAATGATTCCTCTCAAAACTAGGTCCACACTGTCCATTATATAGATGTGATGTTGTATGAATATGTATTTTAGCCTAAAGGCAGGTGAAAATTGCTTGTAAAAGCAATTAAGGGCTATTGTATAACATTCCATCAGGCATAAGTAATGTTAAATTATATAAAGCCTCTATTAGTGGTTTTTGTTTAAATCATTTTCAGTAAATTTAAATATTTCACTGCTGATTTGAACCAATTTGTAAATTGCTCTGCATCTGAGAGCCGCCAGAAAGTTAAATTAAGTCAAGAATATTTTTGATAGCAATACATTGCAGTTGTTTAACAACCAGTGTATAATGCCAGTGGTGTGGAAACACCAGCTTGCTAGGATAATACTCTATTAGTTATGACATTGATTACTTCAAAAAAGACTGCAAGCTTACTTCTGTTTGAATAAGAGTTAACAATTTTTTGATTAGATCAATCTTTGTCAGTTTTCCTTTGTATAATATTGTTTTGTGTGACAGCATAAGAACTCATGTAAATAACCCTAACCGTAAAAAGACACATGAAAAGATTTACAACTTATAACTTCTTCTACTTCCACTTTTTCTTTTAACTGCTCCCTTCAGGGGTCACCACAACACACCATTCTCCATATCATCTGAATCATCTTCTCTCACACCAAACAACCTTGTGTTCTCCTACATCCATATCTCCTCTTTAGTCTTCCTCTAGACCTCCTGCCTGGCAGTTCCCACCTCAGAATCCTTTTCCCAATAAACCAAATATCCTTCCTCTGGACATGTCCAAACTATCTCAGTTTGGTCTATTTGACTTAATCTCCAAAACATCTAACATGTGTCGTCCCTCTGATGAATTCATTCCTGATCCTGTTCATCCTCATCATGCCCAAAAAACCTCAACATTTTCATTTCTGCTACCTCTAGCTGTGTCTCCTGTCCCTTACTTAGTGGTACTGTCTCCAAACAAGACAACATATCTGGAATCATCACTGTCTTGTACACCTTTCCTTTTATTCTTACTGACAATTTTTGTCACACTTCACTTCTGACACTTTGTTCCACCTGCTCCAATCTCTTCTATTTGTATTTGTTCAATTTTGGAAATGTCTGAAGGCCTATTTTTTCAGTGTTGAGTTTTCCTAAGTGTGTTTAAACGCCCCATCAAGTGCAGCTCGGCTGCTCAGTTAGAAGGATGTGGAGGTTTCTTACTTTTTGCTGCTGGTCGTTGTGGAATTACAAGACTTGGCACCCTTGGCAACTTCCATGTGATTCGTTATAGAACCAGGAAGTCTGGATGTGTAAATAATGAGTACGGTGCGGACCAGCGTTTTTAAAATGACAGAAACTAGCGACCACCTAGCCGGCTGAGATCAAGATCTGTTACAATGTGACTTTTTTTCAACATCGGTGGGACATTAGACTGTTGTGTGAGTGTCCACCTGTAAAATTCTTACATATTGTACCTTTAATATTGTTACTTTCTTTTTTTGTGGGCTGTTGCACTATTTAATTTTTGAAAATTTTTAACGTGCAAATGTATCCTCTGATGTGTTGTGTGCCTTTGCATGTCCTATGAATAATCATTGTGAGACTTAATGGCTAAAAATGCAAGGGCTATCTTTGGTCCCCCTTTAGCTCTGGACATAGGTGTTTCAGATGTGTGAGGAAAAGTAGAGGAAACAATCATGGCTGTGATGTTGACCTGGCTAGGTATGGATATGTTTTTTTTTAGATACAAGATAAGATAACAGTGCTTCCATGTTTTAAGTAACTTTTTATTTTATTTAACTATTTTTTTCTGTTATGTTCCATGTCTATATTAATGCCACAAGGTTTGAGGTTAATAAAAGTGACTCCATGGCACTTTGAATTTGGCTCATGTGAATTGGATTTAGAACTGGCTTTTTTCTTTGTATTTTCTATATAATAAAACTAGTGATCTATAGATCGATAGACAGATCTACACTCACCGGCCACTTTATTAGGTACACCATGCTAGTAACGGGTTGGACCCCCTTTTGCCTTCAGAACTGCCTCAATTCTTCGTGGCATAGATTCAACAAGGTGCTGGAAGCGTTCCTCAGAGAGTTTGGTCCATATTGACATGATGGCATCACACAGTTGGTGCAGATTTGTCGGCTGCACATCCATGATGCGAATCTCCCGTTCCACCACATCCCAAAGATGCTCTATTGGATTGAGATCTGGTGACTGTGGAGGCCATTTGAGTACAGTGAACTCATTGTCATGTTCAAGAAACCAGTCCGAGATGATTCCAGCTTTATGACATGGCGCATTATCCTGCTGAAAGTAGCCATCAGAAGTTGGGTACATTGTGGTCATAAAGGGATGGGCATGGTCAGCAACAATACTCAGGTAGGCTGTGGCATTGTAACGATGCTCAATTGGTACCAAGGGGCCCAAAGAGTGCCAAGAAAATATTCCCCACACCATTACACCACCACCACCAGCCTGAACCGTTGATACAAGGCAGGATGGATCCATGCTTTCATGTTGTTGACGCCAAATTCTGACCCTACCATCCGAATGTCGCAGCAGAATTCGAGACTCATCAGACCAGGCAACGTTTTTCCAATCTTCTATTGTCCAATTTCAATGAGCTTGTGCAAATTGTAGCCTCAGTTTCCTGTTCTTAGCTGAAAGGAGTGGCACCCGGCGTGGTCTTCTGCTGCTGTAGTCCATCTGCCTCAAAGTTCAACATACTGTACGTTCAGAGATGCTCTTCTGCCTACCTTGGTTGTAACGAGTGGTTATTTGAGTCACTGTTGCCTTTCTATCAGCTCGAACCAGTCTGGCCATTCTCCTCTGACCTCTGGCATCAA
This sequence comes from Pachypanchax playfairii, assembly GCA_006937955.1. Lineage (NCBI taxonomy): Eukaryota > Metazoa > Chordata > Actinopteri > Cyprinodontiformes > Aplocheilidae > Pachypanchax > Pachypanchax playfairii. Next base: position 54,226 of record SSNP01000227.1, on the reverse strand, counting down.
CAAGGCATTTCCGTCCACAGAACTGCCGCTCACTGGATATTTTTTCTATTTCGGACCATTCTCTGTAAACCCTAGAGATGGTTGTGCGTGAAAATCCCAGTAGAGCAGCAGTTTCTGAAATACTCAGACCAGCCATTCTGGCACCAACAACCATGCCACGTTCAAAGTCACTCAAATCACCTTTCTTCCCCATACTGATGCTCGGTTTGTACTGCAGGAGATTGTCTTGACCATGTGTACATGCCTAAATGCACTGAGTTGCCGCCATGTGATTGGCTGATTAGAAATTAAGTGTTAACGAGCAGTTGGACAGGTGTACCTAATAAAGTGGCCGGTGAGTGTATATGAAAACTATCTGTGTTTCTGTTCCATATTTTAAAGACAATAAGGGGTGTAGTGGCATTGGTGGCACTGCTTATACTGATAAATGGAATTACATATTTTATACATTCATATAATGTGGTTTACAACATCCCCTAAAGAAACAAAAGCTACTCACTTGTTTTTTTTCTTCTATATAATAAGTTATAATTAATTAGTGACTTTTTTCTTTCTTTTTTGACCAGTAAGTGTGGAAATGTTAAGGGTTAATTATGAAAAACAGTGCATGTCACTCTACTACTAATTCATTCAAAGGATGAGGGACAATAAATGACATAATTAAAAAGGAAATGAAGAAAAACAAACTGAAATATTTTACATAATAAAAAAGCCTGTCAACAGAGCTCTCAGTTGACAGTGGAAATTGATACTTAGCCACTATGTGCTTGTGGAAGAGTTCTACTGGGAGTTTTTGTTGCACTAATTTATTGTGTTTCTATTAAACTTTGTTTTACACACATTGAGTTTTATAGGGAAGATTTGTTTTCACCACCAATTTCAGTCCTTTTTTATACTTTCATGTATAGTAACTTCTTTGGTAAGAAAATACACTTCCTCTTTAATTTCCTGGTTTGTAATCCTTGTCTATTATGCTGTGTCTTTTCCATCTCCATATTCTCGAATGTAAAAAGCTGCACAACAACAAAACAAAAGCAAAATAAAACTTGAAAGCTAAACAGAAGCTGTATAGATTACAAACTAGTACAGAAAATAGAGCACCCATGAGCTGAGGAAATCACAAGGGATGTTGGAGGGGTAAAGGAGAAATAGATGAAAAGTGTAAGCAGAGTGTTGAAAAGAACCACTCTCCAGTATGAAATATTTATGCTAGAAGGTTTGGATACTCATGCCTCAATAATCCCTTTAGAGTTGGAGTAATCCATTTGGATCACATTCATGGGCTACTTGAAAGTGATGAAATGGAAAACAGTTGTTTGTAAAGAAGAAATAAGTGTGTCAATGTTCATCATATAGATGGATGTTTAGAGATAGATAGATAGATAGATAGATAGATAGATAGATAGATAGATAGATAGATAGATAGATAGATAGATAGATAGATAGATAGATAGATAGATAGATAGATAGATAGATAGATGGGTAGATGGAGGGAGGGAGGGAGGGAGGGACGGACGGATGGGCAGGCGGGCGCGGTATGGGTGGGTAGGTAGGTAGGGACAATTCAATAGAGTAAACAGGTATAAATCAAAATGAAGGCAGCATCACAACAAAGTTTACATTAAATTGACCTAAGTGTAACGTTTTGGTGTATTTTTTCGTAACTGTATTATTAGTGTGAAATTAAGCGCAGCGGAAGTAAGTTCCCAGGCGAGTTTCTGCACAGACACTGTACTGAGTGATGAACAATGAAGCTGCACAAACACATTGAAGTAAATACACGAGCTGAGGGGTGTAACAGTACATGCATTCATACAAACTGTTTCGGTACTGGTCTGTTGGTATGGTGCAGATGTTTACCGATCTGATTACAGCTAGTTAACAGGCTGTTTCATTTCTATAAGAAAATGTAAAAACTGTTTTTTGCAAAAGTTGAAAATTAAACAAAAAGCAGTTGTTATGTTATGTAGTGTTTTTTCGCTTTCTGTACAAAAAATGAACTGAACTGTGATTTTTGTGTACTGTTACACCCCTAGTAACAACCCATTCAGTGACAATTTTGAGAGCATTTTTCCTCCCCGCTGATTGTCAGAGCACAAGGATTCAAAAAACACTTGACAGTTTAATATAACATTATACAGGCAAGTAATTAACACAACTACTCCTCATTTTTATACTCATTATTTTCACTATTTTCTATTTTGTTTTTTGTTGTTTTCTGTTGTGTCCATTTCTGTTTTCATTTCTGTGATTTTTGATGGCGCCACAGTGCTACAGCCTCACTACAGGGAGGATTAGACAGAGTTACAAATCAAACTGGGTTAATCGGCTAGTGTACCATTTCAGGAGGTATCTCACAGCTCACTGACCACACAGGTCAATTTTATGTACGTGGTATCATAGACATTCACGCAGGGCTTGAAGTATCAGTTAAACAGTTTTTATAATTTTTTAAACCATATATTTGTAGATGAACAACAGTCCTTGAATAGATTTCAGCACATTTGGAAAATTGTTTTCTTATCAGCCTGTCCAGGTGCATTAAATCACAAGTCACAATACAGTAGTCAGTTTGCACTCACATTTCAGCTAGCTTTATATTCTTTATGCCAGAAGGTTTAATTTGCACATATTCAATGAGAATGCAAAAGAGAGAGCATTTGGGGTCTGGAATTCAATTCCCTAAGGATAATTTGACATGTGGAAAAGAAAAGGGAAAAACAACTTTTCAAATTCTTGGATTAAAGACAACATACTGCACTCCTGAAGAGAAGAGGCTTTAACAGAAGTAACCCTAAACCCTACGAAAATATTCATAAAATCCCTCCCTTAGTTCATTAAGGGTCAACAAAGATTTTCACATTCCTCCTTTCTTATCATGCTATTGCAATTCAAATACGCCATTACACCAATACACCATTATTATATACCAATCACATTCCACAGTGCAACGGCTACACTGCTGCTTGATTAGCTGAGATTCTTCCTAACTCTGTTTTCATTTAGTCTGTGTTTCACTGACAGTCTTTTTTGTACATTAGACAGTTGGTTTCACTTCACGTAAGCGGCTACACAATAATTTCATTGCATCATTTCTTGACCCGCTTTACGCTTTTACTTTTTTTTCTTTTGGCGAATGTTGCCAGATACTAAAATCAGGCAGATCATTAGTCTTTTTACTGCTGGAAAAGGCTTGCTGCTGGTTTCTCGTTGGTGAAAGTACATAACTGACATGTTTGTAAAGTACACTAAAGCCATTTTCAGACAGACGTTCGGAAATATTTGTGACCAGTTCGATCGGGTCTTTAACCAAAGTTGTGTTTTCAGACACGCCGCTTTTTTCATTGCCTTTCGGCTGCTTTCAGCAGCAAGGAAATTTGGGGGGGTGGGGGCGGAGCGCTGCAGCCAGGTGCACTGCTCACGCTGCTTGCCTCAGGTCTCACCTGCTCATAGCTCAGTCATTCCTTCTACATTCCTGACAAGAGCTCCAGATCTTCTCATCATTTGCCTTTGATCTTCGTTCAGAGACTGATCCGATCTCACCGCCGTCCACTCCAGCTTCTCCACTCTGCTCGCTCACCGTCACTGGTGGCTCCTGAAGTAAGCTCACGCTGTTGAGTTTACTTCGGGATGATGAGCAGGATCAGTGGACGGTGGTGAGATCGGATCAGTCTCTAAACGAGGCTCAAAGACAAATAATCTGAGAAGATCTGGTTGGAACATGACTGAGTGTTTTGGTTCGTGTTTTGGTCGGGGGTAAATCACATGTTCTTATACACTGTCGTTCACTTGAGATACGTCATCAAAGTGTGTGTTTTCAGCTTACCCTGTTTCCCCACCGCCCCACACCCCTCCCGCTTTCCCGAGACATCTCCTGTCTGTCTGAATACAAACACTGTACCACGTAAAGTCGGCTCTTATTACTAGGTCTTCAGTAGGATTAGTCCCGAACAAATTATGTGGGCCGACACAGCAACGACGCTTTCAGACAGAAAAGCGCAACGGACGAAGCCGGGAACATTCCCTTTTTTCATGTCCTGTCTGAAAGGGGCTTTTGCTGTTAGTCAGACCTCGATACGTCCCAGCTGAGCTGATCTGACAAGATGCTTCACGAGGACAGAGTCAGTGTGTCAGTGTGATGGATCAAGATCACCAATAAATAATTGTTCCAAAGATATTTTTTTCTTTTTTTTTTGCACGGACACTTATAGGACAATCAGCTTGAGATATTGGCACAAACTGATCAATTTTCAGGTGCTCTGCCTAGGTGCCCAGAATATAGATCACAGGATACGTGCTCTTTGATTACTGGTACAAGAATTTTTTTTAGACCAGCAACTAACCATGGCATCAACAACAGACTGCACTGCAGTGATATTTTCATAAACTGTGTTGTAAAACAGTCAGCTGATGGCCACTGATGTGTGAAGTAAATATTTTGTATTTATCTTACATTATGCCACAGAAAAGTAAAGAGATGGTCTAAAACTTTACAACTGAACTGTTGTACCCCCTCGCTAAGATACCAGTATTGTCTTATGTAATATTAGTGCTTACGACATATACATTTTGCCAAAGACGGGGCTCATCACATGATTGCAATGAGCAGTACTGAAAAAAATAAAATAAAATCACACTCAGACATAAAATGTATGCCCTGGGTAATACACATGGCTGAGAAATGTTTAATCTTATTTAGTCTCATTTTAAATTAAATTTTTTTTAGTTTTAGTTCCTTTTGTGATTGTGCTGTTACCTAAGTCATAGATTTGTTGAATCATTTAGTCAGAATAGAAAGCTGGCAAATAGTCAAGGAAGAAAACAAATTTATGTGTTCATGAATTTTTCAACAATCCTACATAGTGAAAAAAAAACATTGATAGAAAAATAGATAATCTTTTTTCTAAAGGGCACTATCGAATTAAAAATGACTGGGATTAGTATTTAACTCCAACAGAGGACTGCACTTTTTGAGTGTTATTATCCAATGTTAACAAGTGTTAAATGCTATCTGTCTGCTTTTTTTTTGTCTTTGACAAGTGTTGTCTGAAGTATTTTTCAGTCACATGCTGAAATAGCTCCAGGTCAGGTATTTATGTGTTAAAAGTGATACCTTATCCGAGCTGTTCAGTTTGTTGCGAACACATTTTTCCAAGAAACAGATTTGTGATATGAGTCACTAAGAATTCACCAAGGAGGCTCCTAACAACTGAATTATAAAAACATCTTATTTTAAAAAAGCAATGCTATTAGATGTGTTGGATGAGTCAGAGTCAGTTTTATGTTTGTTAAGCTTGAGTTTAAATGTTTAGAATTCTCTCTTCAGTATTGTTTACAGGGGCTCAATCACCTCAAAGTGGAACTCATTTTTGGTTGTTAATCAAGCTAACATGGTCAAAATTATGTACATGGAAGTACAGCTGTTTTTGTTAAACAGTTTATACTCATGTGTGCACAATTCTGCACCTGCACAAACCTGACCTTGTTGGTTGAAATTTTAAACATAAATATTCATCTAAAATGTCCAACAAAGCAAGTCTTTTGAGGATCTTTTGTGAAGGAGTTTAGAAGATTTAAATAATAAGCCTGTCTCTCAAGGGGTTGCAGTTAATTGCTCAAGAGTTTTTCCAAAGCATCTAAAACCTTTGCAAGGATTCACAAGATCTACGTGTCAGTTGCAGGGTATTGTTTGCAGGAATTTTGAACATGCTAAAAATAAATTATGAGACACAATTTTTCTCAATTTAGTTTTAATGAGGATGCACGGTGGCATAGTTGGTAGAGCTGTGTTATTTGAGTGATCAGGGTATCTAACAAATAATATGATATTTGTATACATTTATATTATTACATTTATTGTATACATTTATATTATAATATTTTAATGTTATAAATGTCAGTCATTATTACTGTTCAGTCACGGGGAGCTGCTGTCTATCTCCAGTGATCATGAGGTGAGAGGCAGGGTTACACTTGGACAGGTCGCCAGTACATCACAGGGTCACGTATAGAGAACCTTTTATAGACACACCTAGGGCCAATTTAGAGTTACTAATTAACCTCAAGCATATTTTTGGTCTGCGAAGGGAGACCAGAGTCCTTGAAGAAAACCCACGCATGCATGGGAAGAACATGCAAACTTCGTGTAGAAAGGTCCCAGCCGAGGACCTTCTTACTACAAGGCAACAGTGCTACCAAATGTGCCACCTTGCAGCTGTGTCCTAAATGTATATTTTTATTTTCTGTTTATGTGCATGTATTAGATTTACTTGACTTAGAAAAATTGTTGTGACTCTCTACAAAGCCAGCTGGGAGTAGGGATGGGCGATATGGCCTCAAATTAATATCACAAGAAATTGAACAGCTCACCTCCATCCATCCATCCATCCATCCATCCATCCATCCATCCATCCATCCATCCATCCATCCATCCATCCATCCTCTTCTGCTTTATCCTGGGTTGGGTCACAGAAGCAGCAGTCTGAGCAAGGATAATCAGACTTTCCTGTCCACACACACCTCCTCCAGCTCTTCAGGGGGACCCTGAGGCATTCCCAAGACAGCCAAGAGACACAATCCATCCAGCGTGTTCTAGGTCTTCCATGGGGCCTCCTCCCAGTGGGACAGGCCTGGAACACCTCTGAGGCAACCAGGAGGCATCTGCAACAGGTGCCCGAGCCACCTTAGCTGGAGGAGCAGTTGTTGTACTCCAATCTCCTCACCCTATCTTTAAGGGAGCACCAGCTACCTTGCGGAGAAGATTCATTTTGACCTCTTGTATCCTGGATCTTGTCCTTTCGGTCATGACTCAAAGCTTATGACTATAGGTGAGGGTAGAAATGTAGATCGACCAGTAAATAAAGAGAGAGCTGAGCCGAGACGTCACAGTCGTTGTTTTTAATGTCTTCATAAACCATTTATTGTGGCATTACAGCCACATGCATTAAAGATAGCTCAACCTTACAATGTTAAAGGATCCTTAGGGTGATCTGGATCACCTCCAAAATCTAATCAGTTGTTCCTTGACCCATTCTGGATATTTCCTAAACATTTCATGAAAATCTGTCCCCAACTTTTAAAGTTATGCTGCTAACAGACAAACCAACACTGGCAAAAACATTATATCCTAGCCTGACCAATCAGATCCTCCTGCATTATGTTCAAATGCAGAAGGGTCTGACACCGGAGCCGCACCCGATCATTTCCGCGTCAATTTTTTTGACGGACCAATTACATATCACCTTTGTTGTGCGTCATCCTGAAAACACGGAACTAGCGTTTTCCACCCAGAGCACAAGTGTTTACTTCTGTGTTTGCACAGTGTTTGCTTGGGGCGGTCAAATCGTGAACTGAGTGTGCAATGACACCTCGTATTCACAAGTTTTTGACACAAAAGCAACAACTGCCATTAATATTCATCTTTTCTCCTCCATTAAACATGGCTCTGTAGCTACCATTACGGCTTTGCTCGCTAAACCTTTTGTTTTTGTTCCGCCTCGCGTGTATCCACTTTAGCGTCACATATGTTGCGTCACTTCCGGGTTTCTGTGATTGGTTCTCTCTCAACTGGCTAAGCCCGCCTTCGAAATTGAGAGACAGCGGTTTAGCTCCAGGCCCTCACGTCTTTGTAAAGTATTATGTCAAAGACGTGAGGGCCTGATTGATCAGGTAAATTATATCCTTGATGGAGGTAATTGCCACAATGGAAGATACTTGGATATTTATATAGTTTAGAACATAATTTAGCAATCATAGAGAGACTTGTTGAACTGTGGTGGAATAATGCAAGAATGTAAGCTGTTGCAATATTTTCATTTAGATAAAATCTGCAGTTTTAGGAAAATCATTTCAAATATCTAATATTTAAAAACTTTTAGGGTTTGATGTTAAACTCATAAATATGTTTTTAGATTTATAAATATAAGTTTACTGTCCTTCACTTTCTGTAACATCGTTGACTCTCTGTGTCAAACGTATTGATGTATTGCAAGCTAAATGGACTCATTCATGTGGTTCTAGCACTCAATACTGTCATCACAGACTTATATGTGGACCTATAAGTGTGTTCTTGTCTGGCACTAACACACCAATTTTCAAAGCTTGTGTGAACTCTGTTAGCTGTCAATGTCATACACAACTACTTTCGTCTTTATGACAGCTTGAGAAAATTCACAAAGTTGATAATATCCAAACAGTAGAGATGGCAGGTGTAGATTGGTTTTCACAGAAGCTGCATATTACACTGAGGACTGATAATTGGATGGTGCAGAACTTGTTTTAGTAATACCCTTTTCCAACCTTTTTCCCTACAAAAGAGTATTTTCACAATGTTCAGTTTTTGAAAGTTTCATTGTCATTAGCTGAAATGTCCAGTCGTTTTGAGAAAAAAATCAGAAACATAAATCACTTCAATCAGAAACTTGGTAAGTGAATGGAGTTTCATCTAGTTAATATCTGTGTTAACTGGAGAAACAGAGGAAATATAGTAGACTTTTGCTGATGTGCTAACAGGAGCAAATGTCATGAAAAATTGGTATCTATCCTTCATACACACTTAAACTCATATGACCTGTTTCAATTAGGCATCAAAATTGTTTTACAACAAGGTTATTACAGTAATCAAGTATTTTGTTGCCTGATCAGAGCTTCCATTATGTACAGAGGCAGGTGATTGGCCAGTAGTTCAGTGGGATTGCCTCTTTTATGATCAGGACTGTTCAGCCTTGGATCAACACTCTGGGTGGGTACCATCTGTTAGCATCAAGTTCCATAAGGCTGCCAGGCATTCATGGAGAGCAGTTAGTTTCTTAAGCCAGTAGGTATTAATTAATCATTTTACGACCTGATGCAGTTCAACTCTTCATACCTGAGGCTTTATCTTGGATAGCTGCCTCTGTGACATGTACTGGTTCTTGTTCTGGTTGACTGCTGTGGTCAGTTCTTAGATCTTTTGGCCTTGATTCTGTGAGATGACACCCATATACTGTACAATAAAGCAATAATTGCAATGTTTAATTCTTTCATATATACTGATCACTGCTGTTGACATGTTCTCAAAAGTTGTTGTCTTGTACAGGCTTAGACAACACCTTTTGAGAACATGTCAAAAGTTGTTGTCTTGTACAGGCTTAGACATTTCTTTTATTTGCACTGAAACCATCGCATAGGACTCTAGTGTGTCACTCCATAGATTGGTAATCTTTGTACTCCACTCACTCTGGCTGTGGCTCAGTGGTTAGAGCGGTTGTCTTCCAATCAGAAGGTTGGTGTATCAAACATGGCTTCCACCATCACATGTCGAAGTGTCCTTGGGCAAGACACTGAACCCCATGTAGCCCCCCGATTTGCATATTGGGCTGTGTTAGTGTTAGCCCCTCTCCTCCCTATTTACATATCGGGTTGTGTGAATGTAAATCTTGTAGTGTTAAAGCGCTGGTGGTCTGAATGACTAGAAACGTGCTATAAAATACAGGACATTTACCATATTACAAGGATAATGTCGTAATACATTTTTAATTGATAGTTGTGCAGAGGTTGTACTACCTGCAGCAGCTCAAGAAGTTTAACCTGTCACAGGAGCTGCTGGTGAAGTTCTACAGCACAATCATTGAGTCCATCCTCTGCCAGTCTGTCACAGTTCAATTTGGTTCCACAATCAAACTAGATAGAAACAGATTGCAGAGAAATATAAGGTCTGCAGAGAGGAACACTGGCACTAATCTACCCTCCATCCAGGACCTGTACACCTCCAGAGTGAGGAAAAGTGCAGGCAGCATCAGCAGCGAATCCTGTCACCCAGGATCTCACCTCTTCTCTCCTCTCCCATCAGGATGGCACTACAAATCACTCTACTCCAAAACCACAAGACACAAAAACTGTTTTTTTTCCCCCCACAGGCCATCACAACCCATGAGACATTTATTGTGGACAATGCTGCTAATGTATCTTGTATCTCTTGTGTGTACCATTGTCTATTTATCTTTATGTATGTAAGTCTGCAAGTGCAAGTGGAAAAGTGAACCAGAACATAATTCCTTGTGTGTTCAACATACTTGGCCAAATTTGATTTGATATGCCTTTATTGTCCCACGGGGGAAAATTACATGGAGATACAGAGAACAGCTTGACCGTCACTCTCCAGGCGTCCCAGCGCCCCTGATCAGGTCTGCCAAGGTCACACAGGAGAATACATATATATATATATACATATACAGTGGGGCAAAAAAGTATTTAGTCAGCCACCAATTGTGTAAGTTCTCCCACTTAAAAAGATCAGAGAGGCCTGTAATTTTCATCATAGGTATACCTCAACTATGAGAGACAAAATGAGGAAAAAAAATCCAGAAAATCACATTGTCTGATTTTTAAAGAATTTATTTGCAAATTATGGTGGAAAATAAGTATTTGGTCACCTACAAACAAGTAAGATTTCTGGCTTTCACTGACCTGTAACTTCTTTAAGAGGCTCCTCGGTCCTCCACTCGTTACCTGTATTAATGGCACCTGTGTGAACTCGTTATCAGTATAAAAGACACCTGTCCACAACCTCAAACAGTCACGTTCCAAACTCCACTATGGCCAAAGAGCTGTCAAAGGACACCAGAAACAAAATTGTAGACCTTCACCAGGCTGGGAAGACTGAATCTGCAATAGGTAAGCAGCTTGGTGTGAAGAAATCAACTGTGGGAGCAATTATTAGAAAATGGAAGACATACAAGACCACTGATAATCTCCCTCGATCTGGGGCTCCACGCAAGATCTCACCCCGTGGGGTCAAAATGATCACAAGAACGGTGAGCAAAAATCCCAGAACCACACGGAGGGACCTAGTGAATGACCTGCAGAGAGCTGGGACCAAAGTAACAAAGGCTACCATCAGTAACACACTACGCCGCCAGGGACTCAAATCCTGCAGTGCCAGACGTGTCCCCCTGCTGAAGCCAGGACACGTCCAGGCCCGTCTGCGGTTTGCTAGAGAGCATTTGGATGATCTAGAAGAGGATTGGGAGAACATCATATGGTCAGATGAAACCAAAATAGAACTTTTTGGTAGAAACTCAACTTGTCGTGTTTGGAGGGGAAAGAATGCTGAGTTGGATCCAAAGAACACCATACCTACTGTAAAGCATGGGGGTGGAAACATCATGCTTTGGGGCTGTTTTTCTGCAAGGGGACCAGGACGACTGATCCGTGTAAAGGAAAGAATGAATGGGGCCATGTATCGTAAGATTTTGAGTGAAAACCTCCTTCCATCAGCAAGGGCATTGAAAATGAGACGTGGCTGGGTCTTTCAGCATGACAATGATCCCAAACACACCGCCCGGGCAACGAAGGAGTGGCTTCGTAAGAAGCATTTCAAGGTCCTGGAGTGGCCTAGCCAGTCTCCAGATCTCAACCCCATAGAAAATCTCTGGAGGGAGTTGAAAGTCCGTGTTGCCCAGCGTCAGCCCCAAAACATCACTGCTCTAGAGGAGATCTGCATGGAGGAATGGGCCAAAATACCAGCAACAGTGTGTGAAAACCTTGTGAAGACTTACAGAAAACGTTTGACCTCTGTCATTGCCAACAAAGGCTATATAACAAAGTATTGAGATTAACTTTTGTTATTGACCAAATACTTATTTTCCACCATAATTTGCAAATAAATTCTTTAAAAATCAGACAATGTGATTTTCTGGATTTTTTTTCCTCATTTTGTCTCTCATAGTTGAGGTATACCTATGATGAAAATTACAGGCCTCTCTGATCTTTTTAAGTGGGAGAACTTACACAATTGGTGGCTGACTAAATACTTTTTTGCCCCACTGTATNATCATTGAGTCCATCCTCTGCCAGTCTGTCACAGTTCAATTTGGTTCCACAATCAAACTAGATAGAAACAGATTGCAGAGAAATATAAGGTCTGCAGAGAGGAACACTGGCACTAATCTACCCTCCATCCAGGACCTGTACACCTCCAGAGTGAGGAAAAGTGCAGGCAGCATCAGCAGCGAATCCTGTCACCCAGGATCTCACCTCTTCTCTCCTCTCCCATCAGGATGGCACTACAAATCACTCTACTCCAAAACCACAAGACACAAAAACTGTTTTTTTTCCCCCCACAGGCCATCACAACCCATGAGACATTTATTGTGGACAATGCTGCTAATGTATCTTGTATCTCTTGTGTGTACCATTGTCTATTTATCTTTATGTATGTAAGTCTGCAAGTGCAAGTGGAAAAGTGAACCAGAACATAATTCCTTGTGTGTTCAACATACTTGGCCAAATTTGATTTGATATGCCTTTATTGTCCCACGGGGGAAAATTACATGGAGATACAGAGAACAGTCAGGCCCTTGAGGCTGGCGCACTTTGCTCAGGTCAAGCCAAGGTCACACAGGAGAATACAATACAAACATACATACATACATACATACATACATACATACATACATACATACATACATACATACATATACACAGGCACGCATAAACCTGTGTGTTATCAAAAAGAAAGGTGAATAAGACTACATTGGGTCCGAAGAGATAAAAAAAAAGGTTCTTACACCCAGTGCCCACAAGGGGGGGTGCGCTGGATGGAAGCACAAAAAAAAACTCCTTAGCAGGGGGTGAACAGATACCATGCACACACGATGAGGTCATTAAGGATGTGAGTGCAATCAGTGTTTGTGAGTGTGTTAAGGAATGTAAACACCATCGCTGAACAACGCTCTCTGATGTTTTTGTCAGGAAGTCTCTGACCTTGGGAAAGTCTGTCTTCCAGCTTCAGTGTTTAGAGTGAGAAGCGGAGAGGAGGGGGACCGAGTGTTCCATCTGCATTCAGGGGAGTTTGAAGTGTTGACCTTCGGCCCACCCAAAGCAAAGATAAAGCCAAGTTAGATCAGACAGCAGTCTTTTCAATCCATATGGTACACTTATTCCAGTGGAAAATCCGAAACAGCTGAAATAGACCAAATCACATGAAAACAGCCAATCAATCACTCATCCACACTGAACCAAACCTGCAACTTCTCCAAGATGACACCCATCCTTACAGTGAGATCCTAACCAGTTTAGTCCAGACTTGACTTTTCAAGTCTTAAGATCAGTTAAAAAATATACATATTTTGGAATTCATGCACAAAAGATAAAAAAAAATTAAAAATATATTAGTTGTCCTTCAAATCACTTTTAATTTGAATTTGATAGATTGGGAATGACTCACTTTCAGAGTAACATTTCACTGCTTTTATCATGGTATGTCACTACCACATACACACAAACTAACAAACACATGGGCTGACACCTCCAAAAGGACTCCTGTGCTTCTTATAGGTCACTCCAGCTGTGAGGAGATATTGCTTCTTCATGGGTGTTCTTGCCCGAGGAGATATTGTATGCAAGCTATCAGATCTGGTCTTACAGAACTTCGGACATGGAAAAAGAAACAGACGTGCATTTAGAGTCTTACAGAGACACATGCGTAAACTTGTTGATAGCTTTTTTCTGTTCTTGCTCACGTTCTTCACAGTGTCACAGATGTCCATGTACAGAATTGCATTAACTCTTTGCCGCCATTACGTCAATGCAGCTTGTTTTTCTTGGTCCTATCTGACAAGCCAAAATTGTGTGTGATTTTTTTTTTCTCCCAGTCACCCAGACTTCCATGATACATAGGAAGTGGGATTATTTTGATCTGAGAAGCAAGCACATGGTTGTTGACCTAAAGCAACATCAGAAAAGGTCAATTTCAATTAAAAAAATTCACATTACCAACTGAAACACACATGCATATGCAGTGTATGTACAGTGGGGCAAAAAAGTATTTAGTCAGCCACCAATTGTGTAAGTTCTCCCACTTAAAAAGATCAGAGAGGCCTGTAATTTTCATCATAGGTATACCTCAACTATGAGAGACAAAATGAGGAAAAAAAATCCAGAAAATCACATTGTCTGATTTTTAAAGAATTTATTTGCAAATTATGGTGGAAAATAAGTATTTGGTCACCTACAAACAAGTAAGATTTCTGGCTTTCACTGACCTGTAACTTCTTTAAGAGGCTCCTCGGTCCTCCACTCGTTACCTGTATTAATGGCACCTGTGTGAACTCGTTATCAGTATAAAAGACACCTGTCCACAACCTCAAACAGTCACGTTCCAAACTCCACTATGGCCAAGAAGAGCTGTCAAAGGACACCAGAAACAAAATTGTAGACCTTCACCAGGCTGGGAAGACTGAATCTGCAATAGGTAAGCAGCTTGGTGTGAAGAAATCAACTGTGGGAGCAATTATTAGAAAATGGAAGACATACAAGACCACTGATAATCTCCCTCGATCTGGGGCTCCACGCAAGATCTCACCCCGTGGGGTCAAAATGATCACAAGAACGGTGAGCAAAAATCCCAGAACCACACGGAGGGACCTAGTGAATGACCTGCAGAGAGCTGGGACCAAAGTAACAAAGGCTACCATCAGTAACACACTACGCCGCCAGGGACTCAAATCCTGCAGTGCCAGACGTGTCCCCCTGCTGAAGCCAGGACACGTCCAGGCCCGTCTGCGGTTTGCTAGAGAGCATTTGGATGATCCAGAAGAGGATTGGGAGAACATCATATGGTCAGATGAAACCAAAATAGAACTTTTTGGTAGAAACTCAACTTGTCGTGTTTGGAGGGGAAAGAATGCTGAGTTGGATCCAAAGAACACCATACCTACTGTAAAGCATGGGGGTGGAAACATCATGCTTTGGGGCTGTTTTTCTGCAAGGGGACCAGGACGACTGATCCGTGTAAAGGAAAGAATGAATGGGGCCATGTATCGTAAGATTTTGAGTGAAAACCTCCTTCCATCAGCAAGGGCATTGAAAATGAGACGTGGCTGGGTCTTTCAGCATGACAATGATCCCAAACACACCGCCCGGGCAACGAAGGAGTGGCTTCGTAAGAAGCATTTCAAGGTCCTGGAGTGGCCTAGCCAGTCTCCAGATCTCAACCCCATAGAAAATCTCTGGAGGGAGTTGAAAGTCCGTGTTGCCCAGCGTCAGCCCCAAAACATCACTGCTCTAGAGGAGATCTGCATGGAGGAATGGGCCAAAATACCAGCAACAGTGTGTGAAAACCTTGTGAAGACTTACAGAAAACGTTTGACCTCTGTCATTGCCAACAAAGGCTATATAACAAAGTATTGAGATTAACTTTTGTTATTGACCAAATACTTATTTTCCACCATAATTTGCAAATAAATTCTTTAAAAATCAGACAATGTGATTTTCTGGATTTTTTTTCTCATTTTGTCTCTCATAGTTGAGGTATACCTATGATGAAAATTACAGGCCTCTCTGATCTTTTTAAGTGGGAGAACTTACACAATTGGTGGCTGACTAAATACTTTTTTGCCCCACTGTAGATCCAGTGGCTCTACTGATCTTGATACAAAAACAGACAGAAACACTCTGACACACAACTTTCTCAACCAGGAGCAGTAAGTGGGCCAAAACATCTTGTATGAATCAACTCTATCTTTCCCATTATCTTAAGCAGTGGTCCCCTAACTTTTCAACTTCTGACCCACAGAATGATGATGATAAAGTGACCCCAAATAATACTACCTGAACTATGCAGACATCACTAAAAAGCTAATTTGACAAGAGCATAATTAAATCAAAAACAAATTTAACTTGAATTAAAGCTGCACACAGTGATGAACGGTCCTCACATCATGGCAGTGCTCCAGCTTGTGCAGTCACTGCGACTCCAATGCCCAGCTGTGCCCATGCACTCACTCCCCGAAACACCAGCAACCTCTGCTTGAGTGGCTGATGAGGACTCTGATTTAAAAAGGACTGACTTCCTTTGGGATGCAGACATGTGTCAAATACCCTCTGTGTAGGACTTTACCAATTAAATTCACGTGCAAGGGTCTTAGCAGTTAAGTGAACAACATCTGTAAGTAGTTAGTGGGCGGAGCTAAAAAAATTAATTAAAAAAAATAACAGATTATTGATGATAATAATAGTGTATACTTTATTGATCCCTCTTGGGAAATTCAGGCCATCTTCAGTTCTAAAAAGCAGAGGGCAGCTGTTTTGTACAGCACCTAGGGGGAGTTGTGGGGTTCAGTGTACTTTGACATGTAGCCTGCCGGCACCAGGGATTGAACCCCAGTCTTCCAGATGAGGGGCGATCTCCCTTCCCACTAGGCTATGGCCACCTGCATATATTATATTATATTATAATATAGTGTAATATTTAAGATGTAGTCATGTTGAGGACCTCAATGTGATCATGCATATGCAATTTAGTTTAGATCTGATAAATTTTGCATATCAGTTTATTTTAGTGGTAAGAAATGGAAAGTTTGAGATAAAACTGCACCCACACCATTCAGGTTACTGGTAAATCAATTTCTTAGATATGTTTTAATCCGTCATGTTTTGGGACTGCACCTCTAATGAATAGGTTAAGGTCAAAACCTGATTGCAAATGAATAGGCAGGAGAGCAGTTTAACAGAGTCTATTGTGAAACAAACGTTATAAAAAAAGGAAAAAAAAACACGGCTAGCAGCTCTTCTTAGGGTGAAACAAAACAGGCTAGTCCAAAAAAAACTAGGACTCAGACAGACAATGGCGTAGCAAGCTTTTCAAATGTGTGGGGGATGGATGGGGTTTGTTTGTCAACAATAAAAATGATGAATACAGTGATAGAAGGTATAAGATAAGAAGCTTCCTATTTAAATGAGTGATACTAGAAACATTTATAAACACACTCAGAACACAGAAAATAAGACAAAACTAATATCAAGCTAATTTAAAAACCTTAAAAGTAAAAACGCTAATTTAAAATACCTGGAAAAGGGAGATGTAAGTAATGATATGCTCCCGCCTCTCCAGCACGAGTTGGTAGATAAATCTAACACACCAAGAGAGGTGGGACACAAGGCAGAACAGCCAATCATCAGCCGGTCACACTCAAAGCCATGTCATGTTAGAGAAGAAGGGGCTAGGAGGCTGCTGCTGTAGCGCACAGACACAGAGTGGTCAGAGAAATGCAAAGGAGCGACAGAAGTAAGGTGTTTCTGCTAAACTGCTGAAAAAGTGTGGGTGTTGAACCCTCTCACCGGGAAAAGTGTGGGTGTTAAAACACCCACACCCCCCCCCACGGGTGCGACGCCCATGCAGACAGAGATGTGGTACAAGGTCAGAAACAGGTTCAGTACACTCTATGAACAAATCTGTGACATAACTGTGACAAGATGTGAAACTGGCACACTAACAAAAGCAACAAAGTTTAACTTTACAAACTGGCACCTGCTGGTACCCCGCCCGGCGGGGCAGGTAACACACTCAGACAAGGAGAGCAGTACACAGCTTCTTCTTCTTTTTGTTTAATGGCGGGTGGCCAGTACACAGCTGAAATGAATGACAGTGATTGAAGCAGAAAGGATAGGAACCAGCAGGTCAGAAGACAAAAAATTTTAAAGTAGAAGATGAAACAAGACAGAACCAACATAGTTTGAGCCATGAACATCTCTGGGAGTCATTTGTTCAAATGACACATGTTAATGTGCACAAAAATAAAAGAATAGACAGTTATTCCAAGATAGACTAACTTCCTGTGATGCTGAGAACATAGGTCTAATGGTGCATTCACACCGGCCCAATCATCAACTTTATAAGCGGCAAGTTTACATGTAAAGTCTATGGTGGACGGGCGTCAGACAGACGTCAACGACTCTGTGTCGCTTTGTGAGCGTTATGAGCGGCAACTTTTCAAGCTTTTCTAGCTTTTCAGGCGTTGACGCTTGAAAATCTAGAAAAGCTCAAAGTTCAGCTAGCTGAACTTTTGACGTTGATAACGCTCTTGAAGCGGCATGTCAACCAATCAGAGCGTCTCATCGTAGTGACGTAAGACGTCACAGCACGTAGCTGGAAAGAAGCGGGATCAGCCAAAATGGAAGAGAAATTAATCATCGCCATCTGCAATCGCAGGGAACTGTACGACCCGTCCTCATATATGTATAGAGACAGGAATGTAAAGAAAGTTGCTTGGATGAAGATTGCTGAAGAACTCGGAGTGTCGGGTAAGTTATCAAATCTTTTCTTTTCTCAGTCTCATTCCCCTTTTCGTAAGCTATCGGTCATGAGAAATATTCCAAAATGTCCAGTCCCTACTATTTTGCTATTATTCACTTAGGGGAAGTGTGCAAAAGGTGGTGGAAGAGTCTGAGGGACAGATATACAAAGGAGAGTAGAAAGGAAAAAGAGAGAAGGAAGAAGAGCGGATCAGAAGCAGGGACAGAGAAAAAGTGGAAGTACCTTTCCGTCCTGTCCTTCCCCGAACCCTTCATTGCACCCAGACCTACAGCCAGCAACATGAGCGTCGAGGAAGAGCAGGCGGTTGGGTACGACCACACAGAGGCAGAGGAAGCAGCAGCAGGGCTGTCAGAGACTGAAGGTTTGTGTATAGTAGCAGTCTTGGATAAAGTAAGTGGCAGGGAATTCTTTTTCATCTCTCCTATGACAGAACCAGCTTACACGTAGCCTGTTCCTGGGTTCACAGAACCAGAGTCAGCAGAACCTCCTGCGACTGGTTCTTCCGATCAACCGGGCCCTTTGAATGCTGCTTCCTTGGCCAACTCTGTTCCTGCTTCTGCTGATGCTCACCCTGGTCCTGTGGAGTCCTCTGCCCACCCTCGCCCTGTCTCTAGACCTGCAGGTTTGTATGAATGAATGGAATTGAATTTTACAAAACATTTTATAAATCTGTTTAGGTTCCCACATATGACATAAGCATTTACTAACTAAAAAACAACAAAAATAATTGTAATGTGTTTTTATTCACTATGACTAAATATTTACAGCACAAAATATGTTAATAAAATGTACATACATATAAAACAACTGTGTCTAGTTTTCTGAAAAAAAAAAATTGGTGAAACATTCCTATCCTAGCTATTTTCTTATTGCACTGTGTTCTTTGAAGGCCCAGCCAGGAAGAGGGTGAGGCGGAGGCCGCAGCCGTACAAACTGTCGGATTTTGACCGGGAGATGCTGGAAGCCATCAAGGCCAGAAATCAGCCCCCCGCTCCTCGGATCCAGGACCCCGATGAGCACTTTCTTCTCTCTCTGCTTCCTCTCCTGAAAAACGTTCCACCACACCTCAAAGAGACGGTGAAATTTAAAATACATATATTACTTTATGAAAGCAGTTATGTTGTGCTTAATTTGGAACAATTGGAGCCTGCAGAGTAGTTTTACTCAGTGATGGTGGCATGTTTTTCAGGAGAGGAATCAAACTCTTTTCTTTGTCCCTCTCTCTCTTTCACCGCACTTTATCCAGCCAAGTTCCTTTACATTCCTGTCTCTATACATAAATGAGAATGGGTTGTTATTGTTGGTTTTTTTTAACATAAAAATGTTTCTATTAAATATATTTTTTACTCAAAATGGATTACATGCTTTGTTCTCAGATATCATGTTTGCTGGTTTAAAAGTTGATGTCTATAATTACAATTACCTTCATGAGAAAGTATTATATTAAAATATGTGAAAAATAGATCAGAGAAGAAAACATGAACAAAAAACCTTTTAACTTTTTTAATGGAAATTTACAGTCCTGTTGACAAGCCTGTGTGGTGTTTTGATTAACCTTACAGTCTGGCAACCATTACCTGCAATCAGAAGAAAACAGGTGAACTGCTAAAACACACAATATAGGTACAGTCACAGGAGAAGCTATATCTTTAAATACTGTATTGTTAACTATACACATGTTATACAGGAAGTTGTGCTCTTTATTTTATTTTTGGGTGGCTCTTAAAAGAGCCTTTGTGGGTCAGTCCTGTTTGGACATGACTATAACGCTGGCTGCCATGGCACTGACCCCTCCTCAGTGAAGTGGGCCAGAAACACATCTCTGATCTCCACTGCCTCTCTGGTTGCATTGTTTGCCCCCATCCGCCCCACAGCTGGAGGCTGGTTCTCCACGTCCAGCAGCTGCTCTCCTAACAGCAGGTCCCTGGCCATCAGCAGAAGCTCTCATAAAGTTATGGAGAACCCAAGTCGCCATCACACACTTCTCCACAACTTCAGGATTTATTTCCAGCATGCGCCGAAACATTCTCCACTGTGAAGACCAAATCCCAAAGGCATCTTCTACCACCAGTCGAGCCCGGGACAACCTGTAGTTAAACACCCGCTGTTGAAGGGTTAGACTACCACGTCCAGGGAAGGGGCACATCAAATGCCTGTGCAGAGGAAAGGCCTCATCTGCCACAAACACATGGGGCTGGGGTCTTCTGTGGGCAGCTCTGGGCATGTGCTGGTCTGGAGGCAGATGAAGAGTGCCATCCCGTAGAGCCTGACCAAAGGCAGAGTTAGCCAGTATCCCTCCATCACTGCTTCTGCCATATCCTCCAACATCAATGACCCTGAATCTGTAGTGGGCACCCACCACAGCCAGGAGCACGATGGAATGGTGCCAGATGCAGGTGGGGCCTTCAGGCTCACATGCTTCCCATCAATTGCACCACAACACAGAGGGAAGTTCCATCTTTCCTCAAACTCCTCCGCAATGGACCTCCACTCCTCTTCACCAGGCACAGCCATAAACTCCTCCACTAAACCATCCCAGATGGCTGTCACAACCTCAGGGATGATGGTGGAGACAGTGGAGATCCCAACTCTGAAGCTGCTGGCTATGGATCTGAAGGAGTCACCAGTTGCCAGAAATCTGCAAATACAAAAGTAAAAAAAGATCAAATAATCAGCCAGAGATTAATTTATATTTAAATAAGACAATAAACAATGGGAGACATTAATCTAGTCTTTTCTGCGCTACATGTTATTTTCAGTGTGTGGTATTACAATAGAGCTGTCTCATAACTGTCTGAGGGATAAAATGCAACATGACACAGTGTCAGAGTAGATGTCATACATGTTAAATAATATACACAGTATATGAGTATGTCTTAACACGATTTTAAAACTGATTGGTAGTGTAAATAATGTTATGTGAAATAGTCTAGAAAACGCTGATTTCAAAAATCATACATAACATTACTGTAGACAGATGGACAGGCGCTCTTCGGGAGGAATAGAGCGTAGTTGGTGTCCTGGTGGGTGATTTGAGCACCGATGCGGCCCAGGAGGTCATCAAACTGGGAGCGGGACAGACGGAAGTAGCGCTGGAAACGAACCTCATCCAAATGTAGCTCCTGGAGCAAATGGTTAAACTCACCAAACTCAGAACACATCTGAAGAATGGGGTGTATCCACAAACGGCGCTGATGCACCCGACGTCGACGTTGTCTAGATCTATGAAATAAATAAATCCAAGCCACTGTCTCAATATGATCCGCCATTGCTCCGAACATCCGATAACAAAGGAAGCCCCACCTTCGCGCTCTTTTTCGGTCAGGCTTTACGAGCTTTAACGCCTATGCGCTCTGACTGGCAGGCGTTATGAGCGTCAACTTCAAACGTCAAATTTGGAGTGTTATCAGTGTTGCTTGACGTTGACAAAGTGGCAGGTGTGAATGCACCATAAGAGTTCTTTTTGTGTAGGTCCTCAGATGCTCCGCATGGGTACCAACTTTTATAATCCTCAATAAAAGCATGGGGTGGGGTTGACAATTTTAAGACTTAGAAGGGGCAAACAGGGTTAATGCACTTAGTCATGCCCACATGATTTCTCTATTTAGGTGTGTTCAGGTCCAGACTATGATTCATCCTTTGATGTTTGGTGCTGATCTGTTCCAAACAGTGGATTTTACAGCAAGAAATAGTAAAACCAACTTGTTAACTGTTATCTGATCCAGTTTGAAGATGATACAGTAAAGCAGGCAAGAGAATGACCTCAAAGAGTAAAACATGATACATCTGTTTTTTAGTGGGTGGAGCTAAAGTTATCACAAAACCTGAAAGTGTAGTTTGGTTGAGGAACCCACTTGTCTTTTTGGCTTGAAGGAAAACTTTAAGGCCAAGCCATGCCTAAACCATTACAAGATTTGTGAAGTCTTTTGATATCTTTTAATCACTCATTCCTTAAGACTGTACTGACCAAGTTTGAAGGTGATGCCTCAAAATCTCTGAGAGGGGTTCTTTCAAACACGACCTGTTTGACAGTTCGAAATACGCAGTTATCCCAAGTTAGCTGACTTCTGGCCTAATTATGCAACTTACATCCATGTCTAAACATTGTTTTACATTGTACATCAATTATAAAGATGATATGCCGCAAGGAATCTGTATTCAAGTTTCATTTGACTTCTGAAGGTCGTCACAAGAGCCCATACTTAGTGTTTCTTGAACCACAGTGAGGTCCTGACCCTTGCTTTGGTACCACTGTTCATTTACTGCACAGCTTACAAAAAGGTCCTGCAAAGAGTAATCAAGATTGCAGAGAACATAAACAAAACACACCTATCATCTGACCTCTCACTGCCTCCAGGAAACAACAAATATTCTATAGCACCCGTACCCCCTGCTCACCATTTTTTTCAGTTTCTATCCTCTAGCAGAAAATACAGGGCTTTCAGAAACATGCTTTTTGTTTACAGAATATGTTCTCATCTTAATTTGGATGTGACATTTATCAATTTCATTTTTTACAGTTATGTTTTAAATTTAAACAGTCAAATGTTGGATGTACAGTGGGGCAAAAAAGTATTTAGTCAGCCACCAATTGTGTAAGTTCTCCCACTTAAAAAGATCAGAGAGGCCTGTAATTTTCATCATAGGTATACCTCAACTATGAGAGACAAAATGAGGAAAAAAATCCAGAAAATCACATTGTCTGATTTTTAAAGAATTTATTTGCAAATTATGGTGGAAAATAAGTATTTGGTCACCTACAAACAAGTAAGATTTCTGGCTTTCACAGACCTGTAACTTCTGTAAGAGGCTCCTCGGTCCTCCACTCGTTACCTGTATTAATGGCACCTGTGTGAACTCGTTATCAGTATAAAAGACACCTGTCCACAACCTCAAACAGTCACGCTCCAAACTCCACTATGGCCAAGACCAAAGAGCTGTCAAAGGACACCAGAAACAAAATTGTAGACCTTCACCCGGCTGGGAAGACTGAATCTGCAATAGGTAAGCAGCTTGGTGTGAAGAAATCAACTGTGGGAGCAATTATTAGAAAATGGAAGACATACAAGACCACTGATAATCTCCCTCGATCTGGGGCTCCACGCAAGATCTCACCCCGTGGGGTCAAAATGATCACAAGAACGGTGAGCAAAAATCCCAGAACCACACGGAGGGACCTAGTGAATGACCTGCAGAGAGCTGGGACCGAAGTAACAAAGGCTACCATCAGTAACACACTACGCCGCCAGGGACTCAAATCCTGCAGTGCCAGACGTGTCCCCCTGCTGAAGCCAGGACACGCCCAGGCCCGTCTGCGGTTTGCTAGAGAGCATTTGGATGATCCAGAAGAGGATTGGGAGAACATCATATGGTCAGATGAAACCAAAATAGAACTTTTTGGTAGAAACTCAACTTGTCGTGTTTGAAGGGGAAAGAATGCTGAGTTGGATCCAAAGAACACCATACCTACTGTAAAGCATGGGGGTGGAAACATCATGCTTTGGGGCTGTTTTTCTGCAAGGGGACCAGGACGACTGATCCGTGTAAAGGAAAGAATGAATGGGGCCATGTATCGTAAGATTTTGAGTGAAAACCTCCTTCCATCAGCAAGGGCATTGAAAATGAGACGTGGCTGGGTCTTTCAGCATGACAATGATCCCAAACACACCGCCCGGGCAACGAAGGAGTGGCTTCGTAAGAAGCATTTCAAGGTCCTGGAGTGGCCTATCCAGTCTCCAGATCTCAACCCCATAGAAAATCTCTGGAGGGAGTTGAAAGTCCGTGTTGCCCAGCGTCAGCCCCAAAACATCACTGCTCTAGAGGAGATCTGCATGGAGGAATGGGCCAAAATACCAGCAACAGTGTGTGAAAACCTTGTGAAGACTTACAGAAAACGTTTGACCTCTGTCATTGCCAACAAAGGCTATATAACAAAGTATTGAGATTAACTTTTGTTATTGACCAAATACTTATTTTCCACCATAATTTGCAAATAAATTCTTTAAAAATCAGACAATGTGATTTTCTGGATTTTATTTCCTCATTTTGTCTCTCATAGTTGAGGTATACCTATGATGAAAATTACAGGCCTCTCTGATCTTTTTAAGTGGGAGAACTTACACAATTGGTGGCTGACTAAATACTTTTTTGCCCCACTGTATATGATAGAATTGTGTGTGTGCGCGCACTTGTGTGTCAATTTTTAATTATTTAAACTAGTGCAATGAAAAATGCACCCTACACAGCCCCCTACATGAATTGCCACATCTCCTGAGATGTAAAAGTTGCTGATGCATCAATTGACATTCATAAATTTTATGTAGTTAATTCAGTTGCACATCTACTACCTGGAAAAGCTGTGAACTTCTGCATTGGGAGAGCTGAAGGATGGCAATGGGAGATGAAGAGGTTTGTGTTCCTCTTAATTTGATTCACCTTTAATAAACTCTCTTGAAAGATAAATCTCAAGTAAAGTAAGTGATGAGTATGGAAGGAAAAGAGGATTTAGGCCAGAAGGAAAGAGTTTGACAACAGCCATGTATTGGAGATGTTTAGACAACGTATAAGTATTGTAAACACAAAGTCCAAGATGTCAAAGACTTAGCTTCTAAATGCATGGTCATTAGGTATTTTAATGTGCATTTTTTGTGTACGTATATCTAATTATGTTTGTGTAAGAATGTTTCTTGTGAACATGAAAAACAATGTAGTATTAAAGCAGTAATCAGGTCCAACTGAAATCTAGTCACTCATAGATCAAACGATCATTGATTCTGTAACCATACCTGAAATAATTAGAAGTCTGAATGCAAAGTTTAATCATTTCCCTCCATTATAAGGACATATTCCATGTAGCAGTGGTTATAATTGCTGTTCCTTTTATCAGCATAATTCTATAAAATTATTAAAATTGGTACAAGAAAAAAATAAGACAAAGAATAACAAAATTTACTATTAATGATCAAAAAGCATTTTTAAACAAAGCTTTTAATCAGTATAATTCCTGCAATTTACAAAATAATTCCTGAAATAAAAGCAGCAAATCTGGCTTCTTATTACATAATAAATTGCATATTCAGATATTAATTTTACATTTTAATATAAAACTGCATGCTTTGCTGCTAAATATTTAAACAATAATTGGCTGATTTTTAGGTTCCAGCACTGTATTCTGACATGAGTAAAAAATATGGTAATTTCTTACATCAGCTAAGTGTTTTAAAATAGTTTTAAACTTTTACAGTTTGGTAAGTGGGTGGTGTGTCTTAAATTTCAGCCATGTTTTGTTCTGTTTTGCTTTGTGCAAGCCTAACTGCCTGAAATATCAGCAGTATTTATTCTGGAACAAACAGGTCAAGTAAAACCCCTGCAGCATCAGCTGCATTATGAAATGCTGTTTCCACTTTACATACAGTGCACAAGCTGTTCCATATAAAGTGATGGATCCTGACAACAGACGGACCTCCCTAGACTACCACATGTGCACACATTAGCCATATTATTGTGACTAATCATGTAAATGTTGATTCTCTTTTGCACACCAAGCTGTGACCAGTCAGATTATGGACTTGAAGATTGGTGGAGTTTATAAACTTGGCATTAGACTCTTTGTAGATCAGCTGCTTCTAAGAATAGCCACCAAATCAGATCGATCTCTATTTGAGTAATCAGTCAGTCAGTACTTATACTCGCTTGTTTCTGTTCAGGGTTGCGAGGAGCTGCCCATCTCTGGTGGTCATTAGGAGAGACAGAACCAGGTCCAGGACACCCTGGACAGGTCACCAGTCCATCACAGGGCCACATATACACTCTCAGAAATAGAGGTACGAGACAAGAACATTTTTGTACCTATAGGTAATTTTTTTTAAAAATGTTCCCTTAAAAGTACTATATTGGTCTTTAAAAGGTCAGAAATACCCCTTAAAGTGTTCAAATTGATATAAAGTACAAATTTGTACCATTTCAACTGCACCTGCAACCCTGGCCAAGGTGGGTTAATCTCCATTTTATTAAGTTTCATCCATCTTTTTCAATATTATGTTTCAAAATGTTGGTTTTAGACTTCAAAACATGGCATAATTTTACTGTTTTAGTGGAACAACTTCATAAGGTACAAAAATGGACCTGGACTACAAGGTACACCCCCAGCGACAACAGGGTAAGGGTACAAATTCTTGTCGCTGGGGGTGTACCCTGTAGTCCAGGTCCATTTTTGTACCTTATGAAGTTGTTCCACTAAAACAGTAAAATTATGCCACGTTTTGAAGTCTAAAACAAACATGTAAACCATAATATTGAAAATGATGGAAGAAACTTAATAAAAGGGGGATTAACCAGCCTTGGCCAGGGCTGCAGGTACAGTTGAAATGGTGCAAATTTGTACTTTATATCAATTTGAACCCTCAGAGGGGCATTTCTGGCCTTTTAAAGACCAATATAGTACTTTTGAGGGAACATTTTAAAACAATTTACCTATAGGTACAAAAATGTTCTTGTCTCGTATCTCTATTTCTGAGAGTGTAGACAGACAACCATTCACACACACATATAGGGACAATTTAGATTTGATTACCAATTAGCCTTATGCACATTTTTGGTCTGTGGGAGAAAGCTGTGGTCCCCAGAGCAAACCCATGCATTCACAGGCAAAACATGCAAACTCCATGCAGAAAGGCTCCATCCTGGTTTTGAACTCAGGACCTTCTCACTGCAAGGCAGCAGTGTTTTCCATTGAGCCACCATGCAGCCCTATTTAGGTAGCTTGGAGTTAGTTAGCTAGTTTACTTATACGTTTTTTTCATTTTGTTTTATAAGACATTCAAGTCTTTGTAAATGATGCCATCTTTTTGCTGAGGGTAGACTGTAAGGAAGTCATGTCTTAGGAGGACTGTTACATGCCTTTCCATTGACAGAAGTGTTACTGTATCTTTTATTGATAGTAATGCTATGGCTGATTGATGTGGGCTCTGTAATTCTGAGGCAAATTCACATGTTTAGCAATAGATCTGTCTGGAAATTCTTTGCCTTATGTAAGGTTGATCATATGCTTTTGCTGGTGGCAGGAAATTGAAAACTACTTGCTGTTAGATGGCTTCTTGGTGGGACTGAAGGAGGTGGATGAGAGACTGAAAAATGAACATTATGGTGGTGGAGAAATCCCATTTCTTTCGACTAAAGACATTTCAAACACCTGAAGGGAGTAGAGAACAAGTAAGTTAGGGATGAAGCAGAGGGATTATAGGAAGGCTTCTTTTGGATTAAATTCCAATCTGTAAGGTAAGTGTACGCTATGGAATTGTTTTCAGCAACATATTTCTTGTGTGCTAAATGTGAAATATTTTTCAGTGTAAATTCAACCCACAATTACATGGTTGGTAAAAATGTATAAAGTATGTGATTGCTTTTCTCATCCAAATCCTTAATCAGATCCTTAATTAGCCATTTATGACCTCAAAGGCAGATTTACCATATGTAATCTTATAGGTGGCCCTTTTATGAAAAGCCCAATAATGATTAAAGTTATTTACATTGGCTTCCAATTTTTTTCTTTATTTTACCAGACGCAAGCAAATGGAACTATAGTTCACCTGAGACTGAGATGAAAACAAAAATGATATATAGTAAAACATCTATAGGAAAAAGTAGATGGAAAGACATTTCTGAAAATAAACTGGGGGGGAAACAGAAGGTATAATATGGAGAAAAAGGTACATAAAAATACAAGACGGAGAAGAAAAGGAAAAAGATGAAAGCAGAAAGAAAAAATAAACAAGAGAAGGTCACTGACGCTGCTGGAATCAGAGATGTGAAAGTAAGAACTGCTTGAATGAAAGTAATTTGCATCACAGCTCCATAGAGCTTTCTAATGTCTTTTATTTACCCTCCTATAAAGCCCCATCACACCTCATATTCCTTCCAGTGAATTCATCACATCATTCCACATCTCAAATGGAAAACAAGCTTCAAGGATGTAGGGGAAGAAAGAAATATAAAAATAGTGCTGGTTATTTAGTCATCTTCATTCTGTTCTTGTTTCTTTTCTCACCCTGTTGATTTCAGCCTGTATCCCCCATTATTTAATCTTGTCTTTTTGGAATCAAGACATAAACAGCAGCTTCTTTTTTTCTCTGCATGTTTTCCCATTTTTTGACTCCTTTCTTTTGTCTTGCATTGCATCTTTGACTTTAAAACCTCTTTTCAAGATGTCCAATAATACATCAACAAATCCAAACAATGAGTGGAAGAACACATATCTAAACAACTCTGAAATAAACCTGCATAAACATCTATAATGTTACAGTATTTTGGAAAATGTTATTGAACAGACTGATATTGATTATACTTTTTCTGCCTCTAATCCATTATAGTAGTTTTTTAACGTCATGGGAAAAAAGTCTGGTGCAGATTAGGAAAAATGACTGAACTAAGATATGATGGCATATGTTAAACAGGATAGGTTTAATTTTACAATGCTCAGTTCAAGCAAAGCCATATGGTGGGCTAGACATATGAGAAATGAGTGGTTAATGAACAAGCAGTTTGAAAGATGAAAGGGGTTGACAGGGTCAGGATGGGCAGCTGGAGTATCTTTCCTTGGGATTTCCATTGTTTATCACTTCTTTTAACTCTCTCTTTAGTTCTCTGTCATCTGATGATTAATTATACTTACTAGTCCATCATAACTGCAGAGAAATTCTTCGATTAAATTTATATTAAAAAATGATTTGATTTGGAAATCCTTCCACCCACTTTGTACTGACTTGATCCTGATCAAGGTCATAAGAAAGTGGTGCATATTTCCAAAGATCATTGGGCTAGGGTATATCTAGGTTCCCAGTCCATCACAGGGCTACAGAGACAAAAAACATGCACCCACACACAGCTCGTGCCAATTTGAAATTTCAACTTCACCCAACAGGCAGGATTTTTTTTTTTTTTTTTGCTGTGGGAGGACATATGTGAATACAGAGAAACACACACATGCATGTGGAGAACCATGTAGACTCTATGTAGAAAGGTCCTAACTGGGTGTTAAACCCACAACCTTCTAGCTACAAGCCAACAGTGCTAACAACCATAGAATGACATGAGTTGTGTGTAAGGACAGGTATGGGATAATCTTATTATTTTCAACAAGCAAGGCTCTTAAACACAGAAGTCAGTCCTCCACCTCTGTGGACTCACCCAGTTGTATCCAGGACTTCATCAGAAACAAAATCTCAATGTAAAGAAATTGTTTAACTGCAACGTTTTATCCACCAGCCATCTGGCATTAAAGATAATCAAATATAGATTTATTTGCTCCTGGAACACTGTACAGAGGCCGATTTAAGTGGAAATAAGGATCCATGATTCATGCAGCTTTCCTGGGCCTGGCTCCACCATGAAAAGTCAGCTCTTTAGCAGGTGAGAGTGATTCGCAGTGCTGAGGTAGGTGTCTTCATGAGGGCTTTCGGTCTGACCAGCATGCAGTCCTCCAAAATTTTAGAAGTAAATAATAAAGTAAATAATCCTTGACCATGGCACGCTGTGCGTGGATTGTTTGGAAGGCATTACACCGGCATTTCTATATACAGGGTTTGTGTGGTGTGTTCATGTAAAATCTTAAAGCAAACCATTGACTTGGTCACAAACTTCTGAATTGTGGCTAAAACTAGATTCTCATAGGGCTGCCGTAATGCTACATTAAGAACGCAGTAGGAAACAGTCAAAAAATCACTAGTAGCACATTCCCAGCCCTAAGTACATGGCATTGTGATCAAGGCTTTAGATGGTATGCAAGTACAGATACCAGGTTGGGTGGAAAGTTTAAGCCAATTTGTCATTTAACTTATGTTTCAATTTATTTGGAAAAAGATCAGAAAACTCATCTGTGGTGGGATCATTAACATAGCTTTTACTCATTGAAAGCACGAACCCATTAAAAGAAGTAGAAAATATTTTTGAAATTGGCTTATTATCGACTGTACATTATGTTGAGGCAGGACGTCTTAAATGAGGGTTTGGCCCACTGCCAGACCCCCATCCCGAGTTCTGACTCAATTCATAAATACAACATGATAGCTCCCCGAAACAGGATGTTATTGCTTTTCTTTTCAAGTGTTGAAAAAGTAGACCCAGACCATGCATATGTTTTATTTATATTTCTGGTGAGAATTAAAAGCTTGACAAGAGAAATAAGTGACCTATAGCTGATTTCTAATGCTAACGAGCAGCATTATGTCTATCAGCAAGTGCAAGTGAAAATTAAGTCAGAACCAATGTCCTTGTATGTGCAATGTACTTAACATACTATACCATTTTTATTTGTATAGCACTTTCAAACACAACAAGGAGGTTGCACAAAGTACTAAACAGCTATCACAACATAAATAGATAAAAGAAAAGAAAAGAAATACATATACTTGGCCAAATAAACCTGATTCTGATTTGAAAAGAAGTTAAAAAACTTTTTTTTAACTAACATATGGTTAGTTTTTCAAATTTTGATTTGGACATCAGTGCCACTCTTTTTTTGTCTGCATATGAATGTGCTTGTGTGTTTAAATGTGTATATTGACCATTTTTTATCACTTTCCCTCATCTGGTATCTACATTGCATTCATGTATGCATGTATGTATGTATGTATGTATGTATGTATGTATGTATGTATGTATGTATGTATGTATGTACTACTACTACTACTACTACTACTACTGTCATTTAGCAGATGCTTTTATCCAAAGCGACTTACATTGAGAGAACATACAAGCAAAGAGAAGGAAACAATATAAGGAGGCGGACTGTTTGGAGTCCAGTTTAATTCCGACGCTGATACATCAAGTGTATCAATTTTTTTTTTTTTTTTGTAGAGATAAACTCCCAAATCGCTATCATAATTCATAAATCAATTCCACATTAAGACTGAAAGTGTTCTTTAAAGAGGTGAGTCTTAAGTCTGCTCTTAAAAGTAGGTGCCGACTCTGAGGATCGGACCGAGTTTGGTAGGTCATTCCACCATCGGGGGACAACAGAGGAGAAGAGTTTGGAACATGATCTCATGCCACGTTGTGGTGGAAGCGCTAGGCGTCTTTCAGCGGCTGAGCGTAGCTGACGAGTGGGAATGTAGGTTTGGATGAAGGAGTGAAGGTAAGTAGGAGCTGTGTGTGTTAGAGTCTGGTAAGCCAGAAGCAGAGCTTTGTTCTGCAACTGGAAGCCAGTGCAGAGAAATGAGCAATGGAGTGACATGAGCCCTCTTGGGCTGGTTGAAGACCAGACGCGCTGCTGCGTTCTGAATCATCTGCAGAGGTTTAACCGAGGACGCCGGAAGACCGGCCAGCAAAGAGTTGCAGTAGTCGATGTGGGACAAGACCAGGGCCTGAACCAGAAGCTGTGTGGTGTGGTCTGTCAGGAAGGCTCTGATTTTCCTGATGTTGTAAAGAGCGAATCGACATGAGCGAGCTACGGAGTTAACCTGCTCCTTGAAGGACAGCTGGTTGTCCAGTATGACACCAAGGTTTCTGGCGGAGGTTTTGGGGAACAGCGTGATGGAGTCAAGCTGCACGCTATGTACAGTGGGGCAAAAAAGTATTTAGTCAGCCACTAATTGTGTAAGTTCTCCCACTTAAAAAGATCAGAGAGGCCTGTAATTTTCATCATAGGTATACCTCAACTATGAGAGACAAAATGAGGAAAAAAAATCCAGAAAATCACATTGTCTGATTTTTAAAGAATTTATTTGCAAATTATGGTGGAAAATAAGTATTTGGTCACCTACAAACAAGTAAGATTTCTGGCTTTCACAGACCTGTAACTTCTTTAAGAGGCTCCTCGGTCCTCCACTCGTTACCTGTATTAATGGCACCTGTGTGAACTCGTTATCAGTATAAAAGACACCTGTCCACAACCTCAAACAGTCACGCTCCAAACTCCACTATGGCCAAGACCAAAGAGCTGTCAAAGGACACCAGAAACAAAATTGTAGACCTTCACCAGGCTGGGAAGACTGAATCTGCAATAGGTAAGCAGCTTGGTGTGAAGAAATCAACTGTGGGAGCAATTATTAGAAAATGGAAGACATACAAGACCACTGATAATCTCCCTCGATCTGGGGCTCCACGCAAGATCTCACCCCGTGGGGTCAAAATGATCACAAGAACGGTGAGCAAAAATCCCAGAACCACACGGAGGGACCTAGTGAATGACCTGCAGAGAGCTGGGACCAAAGTAACAAAGGCTACCATCAGTAACACACTACGCCGCCAGGGACTCAAATCCTGCAGTGCCAGACGTGTCCCCCTGCTGAAGCCAGGACACGTCCAGGCCCGTCTGCGGTTTGCTAGAGAGCATTTGGATGATCCAGAAGAGGATTGGGAGAACATCATATGGTCAGATGAAACCAAAATAGAACTTTTTGGTAGAAACTCAACTTGTCGTGTTTGGAGGGGAAAGAATGCTGAGTTGGATCCAAAGAACACCATACCTACTGTAAAGCATGGGGGTGGAAACATCATGCTTTGGGGCTGTTTTTCTGCAAGGGGACCAGGACGACTGATCCGTGTAAAGGAAAGAATGAATGGGGCCATGTATCGTAAGATTTTGAGTGAAAACCTCCTTCCATCAGCAAGGGCATTGAAAATGAGACGTGGCTGGGTCTTTCAGCATGACAATGATCCCAAACACACCGCCCGGGCAACGAAGGAGTGGCTTCGTAAGAAGCCTTTCAAGGTCCTGGAGTGGCCTAGCCAGTCTCCAGATCTCAACCCCATAGAAAATCTCTGGAGGGAGTTGAAAGTCTGTGTTGCCCAGCGTCAGCCCCAAAACATCACTGCTCTAGAGGAGATCTGCATGGAGGAATGGGCCAAAATACCAGCAACAGTGTGTGAAAACCTTGTGAAGACTTACAGAAAACGTTTGACCTCTGTCATTGCCAACAAAGGCTATATAACAAAGTATTGAGATTAACTTTTGTTATTGACCAAATACTTATTTTCCACCATGATTTGCAAATAAATTCTTTAAAAATCAGACAATGGGATTTTCTGGATTTTTTTCCTCATTTTGTCTCTAGTTGAGGTATACCTATGATGAAAATTACAGGCCTCTCTGATCTTTTTAAGTGGGAGAACTTACACAATTGGTGGCTGACTAAATACTTTTTTGCCCCACTGTATGTAATGTATGTATGTATATACTGTATATATGTAAAATGTTAGTGTGAGTGCATGTGTATGTTTGAATAAGGACATACACGTGCACATACGCAATTTTATTTTATTTGTACTTGTCTTTTATTTCTTCCTGTTTTATTGTACATTGTATTAATGTTGAAAAGCACATTGGTTGCTGTTGCAGGAAGTATGCTACATAAATTTGATTTATCTTGAAAAGTTGACAGGGAACAGAACGACTGCACATGAGA
The DNA here is from genome assembly GCA_006937955.1 of Pachypanchax playfairii. Taxonomy (NCBI): domain Eukaryota; kingdom Metazoa; phylum Chordata; class Actinopteri; order Cyprinodontiformes; family Aplocheilidae; genus Pachypanchax; species Pachypanchax playfairii. Next base: position 20,749 of record SSNP01000227.1, on the reverse strand, counting down.
CAGAATCAGTATTATGATGTGCAGTTTCTATGAAAATTGATGAAGTAGTATTTACAGTATGAGATGTGCTGATGACATATTTTTTTGCCTGTGTGACCTGAAATATTCCTGTAGCTTCATATATCACAGTAAATTCTAATGATTGATGGTATATGCTGAAGAAAAGAAGATCATTTAAGAGGGCAGCATGGCAACAAGCATCTCCCCAGCTGCACATGCTGTGGAGCATTGTGTGCCAGATAGTAGAGTGTGCACAGTTACATAACTACAAGCCAAGGACTGAAGAGCTGAGCAGGCTGCAATGCAGTGCAGTCAGGGATCTGCTTGTGCAAGTTTAAAGCTACTCAGACATGAAACATCAGTAAAAAAAACAATTGTCTGCCAAGAAACATATGCTGTTATCTTCATCTCTTTTATGTAAGATCCCATTGTCTTCTCATGCAGTTTTTCAGCATTCTTTCAAGCAACCAGAAACTCTTTTTGTACTGTCTCTACAAGGACCGCTACTCTTTCTGTAATGCACAACAAAAAAGGAACTATATTGGAAATATAAACAATCCATCCATCATTTGACCCTGGATCTTCTCAGATCTATTTTTTTCGGCAAGTCAAATCATACTGCAGTATGCAACTATTGCCACACTGTTTATGAAAAACTCAGTTCTCAAACTTTCAAACTTGTTTGTCAGCACCCCAAGCCAAAAATGGTACAAACAACAATAACATGACAAAACCCATTTAAGTCAAACAACTTCATGTGAAATCCTGCTCCCATTTTGCCAGTAAACATCCCAGCCTCCAGATCCCAAGGTGCTGTAGGATGTCAGATCTGTAGCCAACGGGTGTATTCAAAAATGCATGTTCAGCCTCTTTGCCAGGATGTGGATGTGCCAGTCATGACAAAAACTTCCCTGAGACAGCAAGTTTATTGAACTTAGTTTTTTTATTTTATTTTTTATTTTTTTGTTACTCATGGATGTTGCTTACTTCACAGAGCTACAAGAGCATCTTCCCGCTAGGTTGCCTTTTTTTCCCTTTCCTTTTTTAGTCTGTCCTAGATTTACCATCAGGGAATTCTTGTGCAATTTATCAACATTGTCTATTTGTTCATAAATCATTATACTACAGTATGCGATTCAGGATTTGAAAGTGTGCACTTGTCTGAAAGAAAGTATATTGTCAAATGGAGAGTACAATTAAGTTTCAATATTCCAAACCCTGAGAGACTTTTAAAATATCTCCTCTTACTAATGAGGTACCCTAATTTACTTTAATTTTGACCCAGTGGTGAAATTTGCTACCAGAAAATTATGCAAAGGAATTGTTATTGTCTGTCTTCCTGAACTATCAATGCATGTTGATTGATCTGGAAAATCTCAAAAACCTTCAAGGTAGTTATGCAAAACATGCTACTGTAAGACTTGTTTTGTGGCCCTTTGTGTTTTGTTCTCTTTTATTGTCATGGTCATTGTCATTTTTTAAATTTTATGCAGTGTATAGCATTCAACACTTCCTTTCTGTGGAATTCTCACCCTATCTGAAAATCTGAAGTTTCTGCTCTGAGACAGTTGGTTTGCATTTACTACCTTCTTAGATTATCTCTTTACCACTTTACCTGTCAACCTGACCCAGAATAGAAGACTTGTTGCATGTTACTTTATCTGCATCACTACATACAAAGAAACAACAAAATAAAGTAACATTTTAAAATCATCAATGTCATGTAAAACTATCCATTCATTATCTGTCGCTGGCGCTTATCTCTAGCAGTCATGTAAAACTATTGTGATTTATATGTAGGTATTTCCATAGTACATTAAGTCAAAATGACGGCCGTGGGAGTTCCAGTGTTAAATTGGTCAAAAGTGACTTCATCCTTATAATACTTACTCTTAAGCTGGATTCATACTAACGCAGCTCCGACGTGTCGGAGGCACGCACCTCCATGATACGATGTTGTATGATCTACTGCCTCAGATGGTCAGTTGGAGTCATTCTCTATTTTCTAACTTTCCGACAGCCGCTGTGATTGGTCAGCCAAACAACCCAACATAATTTCCGGCACGACGTAACTTCCCATTAAAATTGTAAACAGCGCGAGTGTTGACAGTCTTGAAGACATGGAGCAGATTGAGGAACGTCTCGCAGAAGAAGTGAGGAAGTACGATCATTTGCACAACTCCTCTCTGAAAGAGTACAGGGATGCACAACTCAGCTTCAACTCCTGAAAGGAGATCGCTGGAACCTTGGAGTTGGAGGCCGGGGAGTGCACGAAGCGATGGAGGAAAACGAGGAACAAATTTGTCCATATTAAAAAATGTCTGAAGGGCAGCAGTGGCGATGCCGGTGGCTGTAAAGTCCCTGCTTTTTTTTTTCTTTTGTGGTTGGAACCACACATAAAGCACCGGGAGACCTCTTCAAACTTTACGGTTAAACGCGCGTCCTGGTGGAGAAATCCTTTGCAACAGGGTCGGGGTAGTATGAACAGAAACTGGCTCCGTCAGTACGCTGCCATGGGGGAGCACATTTGCCTATGCGTAAGCATGAATCCAGCTTTAGTCTGCAGTGAATCGACAAATGGCATTAGAGGTGAATGGGTTCTACAGTAGATCTGATAAGCTATTGTTCACATCTTCGACATGTATTGATATCAATCATTGTTCCCCACCACCACTAACTCTCACAATTCTTACTCCCTTAGCTCTGAAGATCTGTGAGGATGAAGTGTGTCAGTTATTCAGGAAACACTAAAACAGCTCCTGAAGGCTGAAACCATGCCACAACTACCACCATCACATCTCCCGCTCTCTTTTTCTTCTCTGTCACACACACACGTCCACCCCCAACAGACATTTACCTGAACAACCTCTCTCACCTCCAGACATCAGTGCAAAATCATCAGCTATGAACACAAACAGTGAACAGAGCCCCAAAGCAGGGCCACTACAATACTTAAGAACAAACATTCCTGATGTATCCATCCACCCATCCTTTTTCTGAACCTGCTTCTTCCTTTTCTGGGTCAAGGGGAGCTTGTTCCTATCTTTAGGCAAGACATTCCTGATTTATCACCAGCAAAAAACAGCATCAGACATTTTCCAGCAGTAAACAGACTAGACTAACAGGTGATCTGTCTGATGTCAATATCTATGGCAAACTGTGCTGAAAGGAAAAAGGTCTAAGGTAAAATTAGTCAAGAAATGATGCAATGAAAACACTACCGCAATTTGCATGAACAGCACACGTGAAATGAACTGTCAAAAGATTGATAATTAAAACAAACTGAAAGAACAGAGAGTGAGAAAGGAGCAGTTAAACCTGTTTTTTGAAATGAGACGGTCCGATTGGTCTGTTTGCATATCAAAAGCAAGAACAAAAGAAGTCCGCAGGAATCTTCATTTGAACTTATTAAACCCAGGGAGGGATTTTACGAAAATCTTAGTAGCTTTTAGAGATCCTAGTGTTAATACTGTTTTTCCAAAAGTCCTCCAGTCTAAACTGTCCCACCTCTGTCCCAGCCTCCACATGTCAGTGGATCACAATTTTTTTGACAGAAAAGAAGCAAAATATGAAGCTGGGCAAAATAGCATCCTGCATCTGGAGCATCAAGTGATCGATCTATTAAACTTTTAATTTTGCAGATGACACAATGGTCATCACCCTCAATACTAAAGAGTCTGCTTACAAACAGGAAGTTGAACAGCTGGTCCTCTGGGGCAGTCAGAACAATCTAGAGCTCAACACTAAAACTGTAAAGACAGCAGAAGCCTTCAAGAGAAGCACCCCTCCCCATCCCCCATTATTATACACAACAATACAGTCAATATGGTGGACAGGTTCAGGTTTTTTGGGTGTAAACATTACCCAGGAACTCAAATGGACAAGCCTGCATAGGTCATTAAGAATGCCCAGCAATTATTGTACTTCATGTGGCAGCTCAAGAAGCTTAACCTGCCACAGGAGCTGCTAGGTGAACTTTTACACAGTCTGGTTTGGCTCAGCAACCAAACCACACAGAAACAGACTGCAGAGATCAAATCTGCAGAAAGAATCAATGGCACTAATATACTCTCCATCCAAAACCCTTACTTCTCCAGAATGACGAAATGAACAGGTGACATCACTAGGTATCTCTCTCACCCAAAATTTTCTCTTCTTTCCCTTCTGGACAGCACAACAGATAAACCAAAAACACAAAAACAGTTTCTTCCCCCGGGTTACCACAGTGTTGAACAAACATGTAATGGAAATAACTTGTTCTCTTATGGAAAATATTACATTTAATCTATGTATACAGGCTTCAGACAACAGTTCGCCATTTATATTAGCCTATACTGCTTTATTGTGTGTCTGTATATTATGTCAACTTAGGTCTATTTGTTGTCAATCTTCTTCACTTTTTTACTAATATATATTTTTTTGGGTGTAAGTTGTCCCAAAAATACAAGAGCTAAAGAAAACTGGAACCAAACTCATTGTGTGTGTGTGACATACTTAGACAAATAAATCTGATTTTGATTCTGATGAATGTAATGGTCCAGGATAAGCTGGTGTTCTTTTCCTGGGAAAGAAAAACAATATCATGCAGGTGCAGAATTCTAAAGCTCAACCCATAAGCAAGTTAGAACCAGAATGCATCATCTGTCAAAGCAAAAAAGAGCATATAAGAGATGTTTTGTGAAATTGGTTTCTCAAGCTGCTCAGAGGTTAATTTCATTTGTCTGGTACATAAGGTCTCATGCCATCATTCACCCTCGGTCTCTTTTGAGTCCATTGAGTCTTCTGAGTCCGTACACACACACACACACACACACACACACACACACACAGGTTTGTTTTGTTATCCTTATGGGGACCATCCATTGACTTCCATTGATTTTAGTAAATGGATTTATACCTAACCCAAACCCTTTTCCTAACCTTAACCATTACTGATCTATAACTAACCCTAAGACTAACTAAAACTCTATCCACACCATATCTATAAACCTAACCCCTAACCCTAAAAAGGGGAGTCCCCCTTATGGGGACCAGGCTTCGGTCCCCACAAGAACCCTCGGACCCCAGAAAGAAAGTATATGTCTAAAAACTGGTCTTCAGGAGGTTAGAAAAACAAGCCCACCCACCCCCCAGCAGAAACCAGAGTGAATTTAGGTGAAGCTACAATAGATGGACCCAAATAAAAAATTTTCACAGCATTAAAACGCACACAGAAATGGCGAAACTGGCATACCGACAGCTGGAAACCTTGTTCTATTGTTGCATCTACAACATACACACACTAGATAACGCTATGGTGTTTGTGTACCATACTCAACCTTTAAAGTGCAACTCACCCCCCCTCCAGATTACAACCCATCCCACACTCTCTGTTAAAGAAAATGCCTCAAAGAAGGACCAGCACATACGTGTGGGGTGTCTGCACTCGGACAGATGGAAATGACGAAAGCCGCTTCTGTGGATAAGTCGAATGACCCTGATCCATATCATTTCAAGTTGATAATTTGCCCTGCTGTGGCTTAGCAGCATATAATGGGAAAGAATGGGGCCTGTTTCTTAGTGGTACATTGTTGTTAGAGCCAAAGCTAAATTTAGATTAGCTCTATGAAAATTGTGTGACTCCCCCTGCGGCCATTGTACTTCATTGTCTGCAAAAGAAAAAGTGTGTTGCAGAGAGATGCCCAGGGTATTTATCAAAGTATCCCAACATGAAGAGAAAACCATTCAGTCAAGTACGAAAGACATTTTTTCCCACAATCACAAACATTGCACTAAAATGAACTATGATAAACACTTGCTGTTCAAACTCCACCTACGGAGGTGTGGCTGAGACCAAGCTTTTTTTTGTTCAACAGCAGCAGAATGCTGACGCCACTTATAGAGAAAAGGACTCAGCTAATAGCAATGCCCAAGTCAAATTCAAGTGTACTGTAACGCTTTAACATGAAGAGGGCACTCCACTAACGGTTTTTGGTATAAAATTAATAATTTTATACCAATGTCCATGTCCAAAATACCAAAAGTAATACCCAGAAATGTAGACAAAATTATTAGACACTCATTTATACAGTTTATCAGCAAAAAAGTTGATTTGGGGGTAAGTTGCACTTTAGGTGTTTGTTTTTCAAGGAGCCTGTCCATCAAATAAGAGACAGTCTGTGCTATGATACATAACATGTAAGAAGGTTCTCCATTATTTAGTAGGACAATAGTATTTGTTAATTGTCAAATATGTTTTGCTACTCAACACCAGAATTAAGTTTGCTGCTACCATCTAACGACTGGTTTGCACATTTGCTAAGTTTGCTCTGCTAACTTTTACAAAATGAGCTTTGGAGCTGCTTCTCACCAGTGAGAGGCAGAAAAGAGCAGGGGTCTCATTTATAAAACTTCACATAGAATCCTTACTAAAACCGTACTTAGGCTCAGCAAATAAAATCTACTTATGCCAAGTAAGTTTGGGACCTATAAAACATGGCGTACGCACCGCTGCACGCAATGTCCTCTTTATAAATCACACTTTACCTACAAATGTGCTCAAGTGTTTCTCGATCACATCCCACCCTCAACATGCCCACTTTCTACCCTAAATGGTCAATGCAAAGTGCCTTTTGGAGCTCATGCATATACATGAGCCAGCTCGTTGCAGCATTCCCCCAATAACGATGGCGACCGCAGATCAAGGAAGATCAAGGAAGCGCAACTTCACCGAAGCAGAAATTGAGGTACTTGTGGATGAGGTGGACAAACGAAAGGAATTGCTTTTTGGAGGTCACAGCCGTGGCATGACAAATAAGAGAAAGTCCACGCAGTGGCACTGCATTGCTGAAGCCGTCAATGCTGTGAGTTCTTCAGAGAGATCTGTGGCAGATATAAAAAAGTGGTCTGATCTGCAGGTGGAGGCAAAACAAAAGATTGCTTGCCACCGTCAGAGTGTGTCTGCCACTGACGGACCCCCTGGCACCTCTGATCCACCACCGCTCGCTGTCTCAGCAGTACTCGAACCGGCAAACGTGCATAGCATCGTGCTGGAGAAGGAGAGAGACACTGACCATGCAGAGGAGACTAAGCCTTTTATTAATACAGATTTGTGTGTGCGTGTGGGGGTGGTGGTGGGGTTGTTGTTCTATGTGCGCACGAAGTACAATCGATAATGCTGCTGGAATTAATAATTTTATCCTTCTCAGCAGCAGCTCCATGTCCAAGATGTTCCTAAGCCAGGTTCTTAGTCAACTTAAAGTCGCACACATTTTTCCGCTACGTTTTTTTTTTTTATAAATCCCAAAGTTTGCGTGGAAAGTTGCTTACGCAGTTTTCCGACCCAGTTTTGTGCATAAGCAAGCTTTATAAATGAGACCCCAGGTCTTTGCATTGTGGTAAATTTAATACGCATAAAAGTTGACTTGGTTGTGGGTATAATCTGTAATATATCTGAAATATAAATGGCTGCATTGCTCTTTTATTCTTATTTTAAAGAGGGCATTTCATACAAATTTCAGGACTTTGTGGTTATTTCTTAAGTATTAACCTGTAATATGGAACATTTTGTTTCTAAAAAACATTGGGAAACACTGTTTAACAGACCAATCTATCTGCGTCAAAATTCGGCTGGTTTTGTCAGCAGCTCATTCACATTCATTATTCGAATTTGCTGGACTCAGATTGGCTAACAAACTAGCCTTTGTAAGCAAGGTATACTGTTTCCTGCCCCGCTGTGCATGGCAACAGCAGACGTTCGCTCTCCTTGTTTGCTACGTCTTATATGCTACAGCTTTTAGCCAGCAGCATGCTATGCGTGGTTTTAACTGCCGGAGCTGCCGAATACTAACGGACAAAGGAGTTGTGATGAAACAGATACAGGCCATTCGAACTCGGGTGTTATCACCACCTGTGTAGTTTGAGAGATAAAAACTGAAAGAGAAGTTGTTGACCTGTTTTCACGCCCACTATGAAGGTAAGAACACCTGTGGAGCTAAAATATTCAACAGAAACCTCAGAAAAAACATTTTAATGGAAGGGCCTCTTTAAACAAAACATTATTTCATTGGCATCTGCCTTTGTGTATCTCTTCACTATCTGGTAGATCCACACACTTTTGTAATACTATGTGCCTTAACATTTTGTTTCTTTGAAAAGAAGGAACCCCTGTTGCTTTGTACTGGACCTTTTTTTTAAACAGAGATTGTTTCTTTTTTCTTTAAAGTGAACTTCATTCCATATGCTGCAAAAAATGACACACTTACTGTATCAAGTGTTTCCTTTGTGTAATAACTGTCTCTTTGCTCTTTTTTCTCTCTCTTTTTTTTGTCCCCTAACCTTATGTATGAGTTCCTCTTCCCTCTTTTTTCTATTATGTCCTTTGTTTTTCTGTTCTACATCCTTTTCTGTACTCTTACAGGACTACACATTGACTATGTACTTCCAGCAGGCCTGGAGAGACAAGCGACTGTCCTACTCTGAGATCCCACTCAACTTAACCTTAGATAATCGGGTTGCTGATCAGCTCTGGGTCCCTGACACCTATTTCCTTAACGACAAGAAATCGTTTGTCCATGGTGTCACAGTGAAAAATAGAATGATCCGGCTGCACCCAGATGGTACTGTATTGTATGGTCTAAGGTAAGATTTTAATCCATTGTAATACCACTTTTGACTACATAACAAAACCCTGGGCTGACATTTTTTATTTGCAAACACCACACACATAAAGTTTCCTAAAGTGATGGACACTTACTGCAACATACATTCTATTTCAGAATCCCACAAAAAACTTGGGGAAAAAACAGATTTTGCTTCAGCATTTCAACAACTGGTGGATTGGATCAAGTCAGTAATTAGCTGGTTAATGTCAAATAAAGAATATGAATGATGTAAAGTTCTGTTCCCTAGCCTTTGAGTGCATGTTATAATACCATATACTGTATTTTGCCCTCCTTTACAGAGTGTGCATATCAACTAAATCTCTATAAATTTGAAATTAACCCTTGAAAAGTCTACATTACTCTTCTGTATGCTTTCACACATACCCATTAAGTGCTCTGCAGAAAACAGTTCTCTGGCTATTTAGCTGCTCAGCTGCAGCCCATTTGACACTTTGAAGTTAAAATTCATATTCAAAAATACTTTTTTAATCCCCAAGGGAACATAAATGTATTTGTAACTCCGTCTTTCTTCAGAGAGTCATTGGGTTATACTGTAACTGTGGGCAGGAAGGATCACCTGTAGTGGTCTATGTTGCAATGGATCTGAAGAAGCCTTTGACTGAAGACACTCTGTTGTTGAGTTACAGTGTTGAGTGCTGTGAAGGGGATGCTAAGGGTTTTCTATTGTGTTTTTCGTTTTTTTTACACTTGACGTTTTGTCTGGTGTGGTAGATCTGTCCCTTTATTGCTCTGGTGCTCAAATTAGATATTCCAAAGGTTTGCTTAAGATGGGAGTTTACAGCTGTTTAACACTTCAAAATAACCCTTGTTGTATAAGAAAAAAAAAACTCAGAAATGGTTGATTTTCTCATCTGAGATCAATTCTCTAGGCTAAAAACATTACAATGCACTTCTCATGCCTCACTGATGTTTTAGTAGTTCATTTTACAAATAGGTCTCTGATGTCTTAAGTCACTGACAAAAGAAAGAAAAACTGGTTTATAAAGCATACTATTCTAGTGCTTACCACAAAAGTGCACAGAACCTGTAATGGGAGAGTACATTTATATTGTGAGACAATTTGAATTTTTGTCTATCCGTGGTTGTTCTCTCTGGTATACATTATCTTTGCTGTCTTCCTTTAATCTTTCTCCACTGCTTTGTTTTAGTGTTAAGAATACTATAACTGGCTCATGTTCATTGTAAAATGTACAACTTTATTACATTGACAGAAATTGAAAAGATGAAAGTATTGTGGTGTGGGGTGAATGGACTTAAATGCAGGTAGAACACCGGAACTCAAGGATATACAATAAATACTTTTAAAATTTAAAATTAAAATGTTGATGAAGCTGCAAAATCTGGCTTACAGAGATGCTGAGTAGCATGAAATTACAAAAAAAACACTGAGGCTAAACACATGGGGATCTGACAGAAGTGGCGGACAGTTGTGTACAGATGATTAGCGAGTGATGGCAGCTGGGGAAGAAATGCGAGGAACTAATCAGACGAGATAATGACACACCAGAGGCCCCCGGCCAAGGGCCAAGCACAAAAGAAAGCAACGACCCACATTCCCAATGGCCTACCAACCAGCACCCAGTGCCGCCAGGACCCAAGCCCAGAGTAAGACCACCCCAGGACTCGCAGACCTGCGACCCACCCCAGTTATACTCAGGAGCACCATGGCTGTGGCAGGAGTGCCAAAACTGTTTTGCTTGTAAAGAAACTGAAAGAAAACTGGAAACTATACAATCTCTAAAATACTTCCTTAATGGAATGCATAATTTACTCTTTCCTCATACAGTATATGAGAGAAAGAATTAAAACTACCCTGAGTACTTTCAGTCAATGTGACACCTTGTATGGGTTTCTATTCACTGAATATAATTGCTGGATGATGGTGTTAAAGCACTTCTCTCTCACTTCCGAGCAGAAGTGTTCTTTGTCTGGATCATTGAAAAATGACAAAAGAGAACAGAAGGTACAAAAACTGCAATAGCAGAGTGTGAGAGACAGTTTTTATGGAAATAGAACTGAAATAGGAAGAATAATTTTGTGGCTGGTCATCAAATCAAGCTGCCTATTGTGAAGTGATCCACCAGCCATAAAACCAAAAAACTACTTGGAGCAGAGATCTGTGTATTTCTTATGCTTCAGATCTTTAAACAAAGAAATTGCAAATATTATTTTGGATTTAATATGATTAGACAGAAACCGGAAGAGAAAATCCATCCACCTTGACATTCAATACCATCCAAGTAGTATAACCAGATTTTTGCAAATTAAGTCATGTGATCAGTAAGCACATAAAAATGCACGCAGCACAGTCCAACTGAACACAGCTTAATTCCAAAGCTAACAAATTTTATGCAATGATTATTTTTCAACAAGATACCTGACAGCCTACAAATAAACAAATCTAATCAGAAAAACTGTACATGGGAAACAAATGATGTTGATGATATCTTTTAATGGCATTTAAAACATGGAGAAGAGAGTCTTAAGCAAGTTCAGAAAGAGCAAAATCATGAGATGGTTAAGAATCATCAAAGTAGTCACTAACTAGAACACACTATATCAAATATAAAAATGTTTACATTAGTGTTAAAGTAAAAGGCCTCTTGCTCAAACTAAAAATGACATGCATTGACTACATTAAAAACTAAACCTCTGTTAGAAATTGTACTGATATTACATAATTGGTTTCATGTTGTTGCAAGATAGTTTGTTGCTCTGTTTATAACTTAAATCTCTAAAAAACATCTTTATCTTTGATGTGTTTGTTGAAAACCCTGCCACAGGATTTTCAGATTTTAAAATTGCTTTGCTTAGAGAAAAAATATGCACTTTTGCGGTAAATTTTCACTCACCTGCAAGCAACCTGGTTGCTTCTTGCTCCCCATGGATAGTTTGTCCTATTTTCTACCACGTACACCTATTTGTTGAACAGATTGATGTGTTTATCACAGAGTACTTATGTACATGCAGAGACATCAGCAAGATGGTAAAAATACAGAGCTTTATTGACAATTAAGGTAAAAAGTTGGTGTTAATTAGTGATTAACTCATTAAGCTTTTGCAGCAAATGTCAAACACAGCAATATTTTCTTTGCAATCTTACACTCTGTGTTGTTATGTTAGGCTGTGGGTGGGAAGCAGCTGGCTGTGTGGGATGACTGCGCTCTGAATGCTGTCATTACCATAAATATCAAATGATGCATCTCCTTTACTCAACAAACAGAATGTTTCTGAATGCAGTGGAAATTAAGTCTTTAGATCACACAGTATATGTTATCAATGAAAAGTGCAATTTTAAGGTGAAGACAAAAGTAAAAGTAACTATTCAGTGTATTTCAAAGTGTTTTTTTTCCCTTTCCTCAGTGAATGTATACTTTTGACTTATTTGTGCATGTTGAAAGTCTGCAAAGTTACATATTATCTCCCACTGAAGATACTTCTGACTATGTAACAAAAACACCTCACCTATATCTTTATTATTATTATTCTTTTTCAATTCATTTTAGTTATAAAGCTTGTGCTGTCACAACAAAAGTAACAATAACTTAAGGGCATTTTACAGAAATATCAAGTCAATTAGTGAAAAATAAAACATTTCCTATCTAAGAAACCCGTTGATTGGGTTGAATCATCAATTCAACACATTCCCCTATCCTGAGCAGCACGATTGGTGACAGTGGAAAGTAACAACTCATTTTTAACAGGAAGAAACTTTACTATAATGGATATATTATCAAATTTTTAGCTTTTTTATAGAGTTTTAAATGAAAACTGTTGTCTTAGACACTTGGATAAGACCAATATAAATTTTGTTGACAAAATATTTTCATCATGTTTTTTTTGTTATAAATGAATTTTTACAGACGGAAGATGAAATAGATAATTACAAAAATTGGATAAAGACAAAACAGTGATGAAAATTATCTACATTTTTGTCAACTAATAAAAAATAACACGAAAAACGTCAATGACGAAAATCCAGTCGGAAGAGACAGACAAAGAACCACTCAACCAATGGAATAGGCAGGACTACAAGAGAAGAGAACAAATCAGAGTCACCTTTATTGAACAGAGAAGGGAAGCTAGCACTTATAGTAACAGTTTGAACAAGCTCCCAGGAAGACAACAGCTAGATCAACGTTAGGACAAAAAGAAGATGAAAATGTCTGGGAGTAAAAGACGACAAGATGTGTGGACCCATTTCATCTTTGGCAATGACGAAACACAAACAAAGTGCAATGAATGTAGAGCAGATTTTCATGGGAAGAACACAGCTTATCTAAAAGGGCATTTACATAATGGCCACTAGGGCTGCAATCAACCAAAGGAATGCTTATTGGACCAAAGTCCTGTCCTGCGCAATGAATTATCGTCAAATAAAATGTTTTGTTTTTCATTTTGATTGAACTTTTAATAATTGTCACAGAGCATTTATAACACAACAATGAAAAAAACACCAATAATACATGAAACTACAATAATAATACAATTCTTTGAAAATTAAGGGATTTTTTTAACTGCCAAGTGAGGAGCTTTTTCCTAGGTCTATAGTGACAATCACAATCATACACCTGACCATGCCGCACACTACAAAATATAACTGCTAAAACTGCTGGGCAGTTTGTGACTACAGCCAAAACAAGTAGCTTTTGAACTGAATACAGCAAACCTATATTCCTTTCTGAGAGGAAGCAGCATCCATGTGTTGCACAGCCAGCCACAGGTGTGGTTCCTGTGTGTTCTATGGTGCACTAAACTGTGGCGCTGTTAGCCTAAATTATAGCATGTAAAGTTGGAGATAAATCATAGGCTAATCATATTTAGAATACACTAGTATAGAACTGCTTATAAAGGAATAAATATCAATAAGTAAATTAAAGAAACATTCTGTACTGGTGGAAAAAAAAGTGAAACTGGTCGACCAATGAGAATGTCAGTCAACCAAGACGGCATTGACCAATTAGTCCATTAAACAACTAAAACTGACAGCCCTAATGGCCACCTCAATATTTTCTTAAAGGTAAATTCACTACATTGGCTTTGTTTATTGCATTAAAACAAAACAAAGACTGAATGCATTAACACTGCTGTAATAAATGTGACAAGGTAAAAAGTATTTGCTAGGCGAATAAAATAACTGTTAATCTGTTGACATGAGTAATTTGAGAATATGTAAAAAATAATTTAAAAAATGTGCATTTTTAATAATTGTCCTGATTAATTTTCTGCTTATATTGAGAGATTCAGATTCAGTGTTGCCAGATGTACGGTAACTATCGTATTTGTACCATAATTCTGGTCTCTGTACAATGTACGATCAATAATTTAAGAAATCCCCAAATGATAATTTCACATTGCCTCTAGTAACACTGTCTTTTGCAGGGACTTTCCCATGTCAGTTACATGATTTTAAACTGTTCTGAAATTGGATTCCACCTCAGCGCTTACAGGTTTATGCTATTGTGTCTAGGGGAGGGCAACATGGTCAAAAATATTTATCACGATATATATTTTAAAATTTGTGATAACGATATAACTGACAATATGACTGACGATATGACTGACGAGACAACATACTTTAAAATTGCACAACTTTATCAGTGCAAAAAAACAAATTTTCACTTTAACGAGCAGTTTTTTTTTACATTTATTAAAACTATATCTTTGTACCAAAATTTAACAGTGCAAGTCTTATAAATTCCTTGCTGGCAGTTTAATCAAGGCATTTCCAAACAAAATGGATTGATATATCCTCATCATAACAATGTACAGAATCCACAAAACCTAAGTAGTTGCTTTGCAAAAAAAAAAAAACAGTGTGCCAAATAAATAAGTTAAATAATAAAAATTGCACAAACCGTTAAGTAAACATCAAAAGCCATGTTAACAAGCCTCTCTGTAGCGCTGTCTTTGTAGCTTTTGTTCATGTACTCAAGTATTGCTGTTTTGATGTCTTTGGTCAGCTGAGTGTCCCTCTCTTTTATTTTTAACAGATCTTTGTTAAAAATTTGAAGAACAGGCTTAACACAGCAGAAAAAGCACATGTGAACTCTAGCAGTGGACTCAATGCAATGCTGACTGAGTCAAGCCCCAAAATGTCTTGCCATGTCACCATGAGGTGTTTTGTGGTTTTGTCAGCAGCTAAAACCTGTGCTATCGCCTTTTCCTGTTCCAGGAGCCGTTGGATCATTCTCTGCTTTGAACCCCAACGAGTGCAAAATTCAGTTATGAGTTTGTGTTCTGGCAGGCCCAGCTCCTTTTGGGCAGCTTGCAGAGCTCGCTGGCGCTTCCAGCTGTGGCTAAAAGCAGCAACAATCTTCTATCCCACTCCAACTGCTCGCTCTATCCTTGTGCCCTTCACACTTCTCTCTGAAAGACATTTAAAAAAAACAGTTCATTATTTAAATTATTACAGTGTGGATTTGTGTGACACCTACATTTTATTAATCTATATATGATCATTTATTTATTCAAATGTAGTTATTTTAATAACTGCTCATTACTTTGATATATACACAAATAACAAAAGGACTAATCCAGAACTTGCTTGGATGTGGATATCATTACTGCTCACATCAAGTCTCTCTGCCTGTATTCTTAATAATTGCACAGTATGTATATTTATATATGTACCACAAAAGGACTAATGCGTTAGTGGCTACTGTAATTTATAATCATATAAAAATGTTGTATCTGATGTTATAATTAACTCACCTATTGTGATGTGCAGGTGATGTCCGAAGCAGGAAAGTCTCATCCAGTTGTTTAGTGCGATGGCTTTCACGACATTCGCCCCGCTGTCTGTCGTCACACACACTTGTTTTTCTTCTGAAAGATTCCACGAGCTGAGGAATTCTTTTAAGCCTTTGGCTATATTTTCCCCAGTATGGTCCTCGGGGAAAAAACTTCTTTCAAGGCACTTGTTTTGTGGCTTCCAGTCTTTGTGTAGTGAACTGTGGGGCTCATGTAGGGGTCCGACATACGGCTTGACCACATATCCATAGTGGATGCAAAAAACTCAGCCGAAGACAGCGCATTTGATACTTCAGTGCGGACCTCCTCATACAAAGCAGGCAATGTGACTTTCAAAAAGTACTTTTTGGTAGGCAGCTTGTAGTGGGGATCAAAGATTTTAAGCATCTTTGTGAAACCCTCTCTTTGCATGGGAATGGGCATCATATCCCTAGCCAAACAATTTGTTATTGCATTCGTTAGTTCCCCCCAGCATTTGCTACTTCTCTCTAAGGTGTGCAGCTATTTAAAGCTACATCGATTGTTTGTTGAGCTAGCTTCTTTGGTCTCACCACCGCGCTAGTTGAAGCGGATGCGTCTTCATGTGCTTTCACAGCTTTGTTGTACTCCGGCAGATGCTTTTGCTTTAAGGGATGAAACAAGTTTGTCGTGTTTTCTCTCTTCACTAAAACAGTCTGCTTGCAGGTTTGGCAGAAAATTGTGCTTTGCTGTGTATCTGAAGCACAAAAACTAAACCAGTTCCACACCACAGAAGTTGCCCCCTTTTTGCTGACCAATTCTGGTTCATCTTTGCCGGTCAATCAATCGCTTTTGCCCTCCTTCTCTGATGCCGCCATGCTCTCATGTCCATGTGCGAATGAGCAGATGAAAACAAAGGCTCGGCACATGTGCATTTCACTCACATTCTATCGCGATATTTCATTTTCTTATCATTCACTAACATTGTATCGGTATTACCGTGAAAGCTATGATATGGCCCAGCCTTAATTGTGTCTATTACAAAAACTGACTCTGGATCTGTAAACAGCCTGATCACATCGATAGGCTTAATCACACGAGAATCTGTAGTAAGTAAGACCTCGCCCGCCCAGTGTTGCCAGACATACAATAATTATCGTATTTGTGCAATAATGTACCCCTAAGTATGCTCAATATTTCCACAAAAATAATAATGTACGATGATTTGATTACTTGCTTATGCGGTTAAACTTCTTCATTATAACAGTAATGACATTGTGGCTGTGCATTGCATCCAAAGACATTTCCTTACAACCAACCAATCACCGCTTTACGTTTTGTGTGATGCAAGACGCTGTCTGTGACAAACGCGGAAGTTATTAAATAAAATAAAATAAAAATAAAATAAAAGTTTTGAAATCATTGCAGTTAAAATACAAGCAGACCATGGCAGCACAAGCCACGATACAATAAGGCTGCAATAGGCGTACGAAAACTTTGCTCAAAATACAATCATTTCAAGCTCTTGGTACGATACTTTCACATTTCTAGTCTGGCAACACTGTTCAGATTTGACTTTCTGTTTTTTATTGTCCACTAGACAATATAATGGATTTTTTATTGAAACACTTATAAAGAGCTGTGTTGAAATAGAGTGTCAAAAGTGTATTTTTTTTATAATTTAAATGTCATTTATTTTTAATTGTGTGCTGCAGTTGATCAGTGGTGGTTAGAATACTTTACGTCCTGTGAATTAAATTTCAGTTCCAAATAGACATATTTGCAGTTTTCTTTACAGAAGTAAAAAAATATTGCATTAGGAAAAAATATTTGTAGTTTAGTCAACAAATAATTGCTTGTTATTTTAGTCAACTAAAATTAGACTACAATAAATCAAATGACTAAATAAAGACTAAAAAAAAAATAATTTTAGTCAGAAGACTAAGACTAAATCAAAATTTCTTGTCAAAATTAACACTGGATTAGACTAATGACTCAGAGGGCCACTCCAGGTGAGGCAGCATATGGGGCTCTAGTGCAGTCGGCAGTGTTTTGAGTCTGTAGCTAAGCAACCAAAGATCACACAGAGTGAGAAATATGATTGTGGATGCTTTAACAGATAGCACAAGTGGAGTGGATGAAATGAGAGACAGATCACTGCTAACACATTAAGGTTCTCTAACACACACATCCATTGAGTGACAGCAAAACAAAAAACATAAACATTATAACACAAAACCGAATACCCTTTACTCTTGCTCGCACAGTCTTTTCAACAAACTTTGCCAGAGGCTCTTGTACTGGGTTCTGCACCACTGACTCCATCTTGACACAGAGATCAGGAAGTTGCCTGTAAGTAACCAGCAATTTACTCCTTGGTTAAACACTTTGAAGCCATAGTGCCCCATCACCAGCAGCAAATCCATCAGAAAGAAATAAATGCTGACAATAACAGGGGACAAGAGAGAAAGAAAAGGAGAATCCATCTAAAGCTCTTAGGCTCAAACAGCCTTCCTGTCACAAGCAACATGTGGCATGGTGTCGTTGATCCCTGAGGTGTGTAATATGTAACAGCATGTTAATGCTGGAACTCTTCCCTTTGAACTTTTTTACTGGATATAGAGGGAATGTTGATGATAGCTTTCTTGCTTCCCCACCAAACACCCTCTGCCCTTACATGTTACTTTTTCTGTTCTGAATTTTTCAAATATTAATTAATGTGCTTATTTTTCCTGGCCTTCTCCTTTTACTTCAGAGGAATTTTAAAGCACAACGTAACAACAGTAAAACATCATTGTGACTTTTTACAAGAAAACGTTTAGAGCAATAAAAACTCTTTTTTAAAAATTGCTGTTTACCTTACCCACAATTTACACCGGACGCATCGGCGGTGGGGTTTTGCCACAACCTCCTCGGCGCGTCATTCCTTACCAGGAGCGTTTCATGCACCAGTCAGAGTGGTCCAGAGTTGATCACAAAATCACTTGTGATTAATTAATCATGTGTCTTAACAACAACGGATGCCGGCATGTTTTTTTTTTCCTGTTTAGTTTTTAGTTTTGAATGTTTAGAGTCAGATCGCCCCTGTCAGTGTGTGTCCCAGGACAGCTGTAGCTACAATATGTGTGTAGTTTATGACCACCAAACGTGAGTTTGTGAGTGTGTGTGTGAATGGGTGAATGACAGACTGTAGTGCGAAGCACTTTGGGAGTCATCAGAAATGCACTATAAAGGAAAAGCCATTTACCTTATGGTTAGTGTAAATATAACCATTATTTTGAAATTTACCAGATGTTGCATGGGTGTTTTCCTGTTAGCCCTATATTAATTGTTGAAGCTTGATGCATTCTGGAAGTGTGTCGCGACAATAATAGAACCCAATCCTATCTTTAGTGGTGCGGTGCAGCAAGACGCTTCTGGGACGCGCATCAGACGTGCCCGGTGTAAACCACTACATACACTATAATGGTTTCTATTTGCCGCGGTGACCACGGCTGCTGTAACGTGCAGACACATCTGGTGTAAATTTGGGGTTAATTTGAGTTTACCGCAGCATCCTGCTCTATATTATACGTGTGTATATGCGTGTGTGGAAGTGGTATACAATTTACCATTTAACAAGAATTTCTTGCTTTTAAATTAAATAACATCAAACCAACGTCCAAGTTGTAGAATATTCAAATTGTGCAGGTGTGTTCTTGCTTTTTCCCCATGCGTTGTCTTGGGAGAATTGGATTAGACACAACTGGAGATCTTAGGACTCCTGCATCTCACAACTAGAAATTTGGAAAAGTATCACAGCTTTGTTTTATTTTTATTTATTTATTTCACTTTTAACACTCAGTTTGTGAGAATATTCACATTGGAAAGCAAAAAGTAAGTGAAAAACTGTGGAACAGAGTCAGGTGAGAGCGATTATCCCTGCTTTCCAACACTAAAAATTGGACTCAGGAGAATCCTGATCTCTGGCACAAATGTATCCATGTTGTCAGGTGTGCCTAGATGATTACTCACCATGCTGTGTTCCTTAGTGGCAACTCTCTCAGTGGGAGTGAAGTTCTCACTCAAAACCAGAGCTTAGTAAAGAATGGCTGCTTGTTACTCACAACCTCGTCCTTATGTTCACATCACAGAGTCTGATGGACAACACAGTCTCATCTATTGACTCATAGCTGTTATTGTCCTTTCTTTTCCACTCTGTGTCCTTTTATTTTGATTGTGATTAGAATTCAAAATGGCTTTGCTTTGACATATATTATACAGTATATACTAGTTACAAAATATACAAACCATGGCAGAAATCTGAGGCATAAATCAGGAGTTTTTGTAAATTTAATTAATCAGACTGTATTGTTTATTTTTGTGCATTTGTTTTAGGAATATGATATGAAAGCATACATCATTCTAAAATTGTTTTGTTCCTCTAGCAATTAATTTGCTTATTACATATGTTAGGAAGTGCATCATAATTTGCGACTGCAATTGTAAACGTAAAGCTCAGTTGCCACAGTGAACTCTCTTCAAAAGCCTCAGATTGTGTAATCTCTGTACTTCGATATTATATAAACAAGCTGATGATAGTTACTGAAAAAGTTGTAACATACAGTGGGGCAAAAAAGTATTTAGTCAGCCACCAATTGTGTAAGTTCTCCCACTTAAAAAGATCAGAGAGGCCTGTAATTTTCATCATAGGTATACCTCAACTATGAGAGACAAAATGAGGAAAAAAAATCCAGAAAATCCCATTGTCTGATTTTTAAAGAATTTATTTGCAAATTATGGTGGAAAATAAGTATTTGGTCACCTACAAACAAGTAAGATTTCTGGCTTTCACAGACCTGTAACTTCTTTAAGAGGCTCCTCAGTCCTCCACTCGTTACCTGTATTAATGGCACCTGTGTGAACTCGTTATCCATATAAAAGACACCTGTCCACAACCTCAAACAGTCACGCTCCAAACTCCACTATGGCCAAGACCAAAGAGCTGTCAAAGGACACCAGAAACAAAATTGTAGACCTTCACCAGGCTGGGAAGACTGAATCTGCAATAGGTAAGCAGCTTGGTGTGAAGAAATCAACTGTGGGAGCAATTATTAGAAAATGGAAGACATACAAGACCACTGATAATCTCCCTCGATCTGGGGCTCCACGCAAGATCTCACCCCGTGGGGTCAAAATGATCACAAGAACGGTGAGCAAAAATCCCAGAACCACACGGAGGGACCTAGTGAATGACCTGCAGAGAGCTGGGACCAAAGTAACAAAGGCTACCATCAGTAACACACTACGCCGCCAGGGACTCAAATCCTGCAGTGCCAGACGTGTCCCCCTGCTGAAGCCAGGACACGTCCAGGCCCGTCTGCGGTTTGCTAGAG
>SSNP01000226.1:660111-673683 GCA_006937955.1 Pachypanchax playfairii | reverse complement strand
ACCAAATGTGACTCCCCAGGTCCAAAACAGCCTGAAAACACATAAAACACAAAGTTCTGTCATATTCTTCTTAAACGTGACTCTGCAGGTCCAAAACAGCCTGAAAACACATAAAACACAAAGTTCTGTCATATTCTTCTTAAACGTGACTCCCCAGGTCCAAAACAGCCTGAAAACACATAAAACACAAAGTTCTGTCATATTCTTCTAAAACGTGACTCCCCAGGTCCAAAACAGCCTGAAAACACATAAAACACTAAGTTCTGTCATATTTCACCAAATGTGACTCCCCAGGTCCAAAACAGCCTGAAAACACATAAAACACTGAGTTCTCTCATATTTCACCAAATGTGACTCCCCAGGTCCAAAACAGCCTGAAAACACATAAAACACAAAGTTCTGTCATATTCTTCTTAAACGTGACTCTGCAGGTCCAAAACAGCCTGAAAACACATAAAACACAAAGTTTTGTCATATTCTTCTTAAACGTGACTCCCCAGGTCCAAAACAGCCTGAAAACACATAAAACACTAAGTTCTCTCATATTTCACCAAATGTGACTCCCCAGGTCCAAAACAGCCTGAAAACACATAAAAAATTAAGTGCTGTCATATTTCACCAAACGTGACTCCCCAGGTCCAAAACAGCATGAAAACACATAAAACACAAAGTTCTGTCATATTTCACCAAATGTGACTCCCCAGGCCCAAAACAGCCTGAAAACACATAAAAAATTAAGTTCTGTCATATTTCACCAAATGTGACTCCCCAGGTCCAAAACAGCCTGAAAACACATAAAACTCAAAGTTCTGTCATATTTCACCAAATGTGACTCCCCAGGTCCAAAACAGACTGAAAACACATAAAACTCAAAGTTCTGTCATATTTCACCAAATGTGACTCCCCAGGCCAAAAAACAACCTGAAAACACATAAAACACAAAGTTCTGTCATATTCTTCTAAAACGTGACTCCCCAGGTCCAAAACAGCATGAAAACACATAAAACACTGAGTTCTCTCATATTTCACCAAATGTGACTCCCCAGGCCCAAAACAGCCTGAAAACACATAAAAAACTAAGTTCTGTCATATTTCACCAAATGTGACTCCCCAGGTCCAAAACAGCCTGAAAACACATAAAACACAAAGTTCTGTCATATTCTTTTAAAACGTGACTCCCCAGACCCAAAACAGCATGAAAACACATAAAACACTGAGTTCTCTCATGTTTCACCAAATGTGACTCCCCAGGTCCAAAACAGCCTGAAAACACATAAAACACAAAGTTCTGTCATATTTCACCAAATGTGACTCCCCAGGTCCAAAACAGCCTGAAAACACATAAAACACAAAGTTCTGTCATATTCCTCTAAAACGTGACTCCCCAGGTCCAAAACAGCCTGAAAACACATAAAACACAAAGTTCTGTCATATTCTTCTAAAACGTGACTCCCCAGGTCCAAAACAGCCTGAAAACACATAAAACACAAAGTTCTGTCATATTCCTCTAAAACGTGACTCCCCAGGTCCAAAACAGCCTGAAAACACATAAAACACTAAGTTCTCTCATATTTCACCAAATGTGACTCCCCAGGTCTAAAACAACCTGAAAACACATAAAACACTGAGTTCTGTCATATTTCACTTAAACATGACTCCCCAGGCCCAAAACAGCCAGAAAAGCATAAAACACTGAGTTCTGTCATATTTCACCAAAACGTGACTCCCTAGGTCCAAAACAGCATGAAACCACATAATCAAATCAAATCAAAAATACTTTATTAATCCCCGAAGGGAAATTTAAGTGTTGTTGTAGCTCAGTTCTTTTTCAGGGAGCCATAGAGAGTTCTAGCTGTGGAAAGAAAGAATCTCCTGTAGAGGGTTCTAGGTGTGGACAGGAAGGATCTCCTGTAGAGGGTTCTAGGTGTGGACAGGAAGGATCTCCTGTAATGGTCTGTGCTGCAGCGGATTATGAAGAATCTTCTGACTGAAGACACTCTGTTGTTGAGTTACTGTGTTCTGAAGAGGATGATGAGGGTTTTCCATCATGTTTTTCATCCTCCTTTGGACAATTTTCAGGCTTGTTTCGGCTCTTGGAGTCACGTTTAAGTGAGTTATGACAGAACTCACTGTTTTTTGCATTGTCAGGCTATTTGGACCTGGGGAGTCACCTTTTAGTGAAATATGACAGAACTAACATTTTTATCAATTTTCAGGCTTGTTTAGGCCTGAGGAGTCACGTTTTAACTCATTTAGTGCCAGAGATATTTAGCTTTTCTACTGATTTTTGAAGGCCAACAGAATATTTTCTCCTATGACTATGTGAATTCTGAAACCATCAGCACAAAATTTCTCTCTGCTTTCAAAAGAAAAAAAAAATTCTCACTCTTTCTCTAATTTAGTAATCTGCTGTACAAAAGAGGAACTTTTATGAAAATTCACACATTTTAGGATTCAAAGCTGAGATAAAGAGCGTTTTGTCTAAAGATGTTTTTAGATCAGTGACTTTGACTTTTTATGTAATGATTCATGCAACATCTGAACTACTATGAAAGTGAAAAAACAACAGTAAAAAAGTACTTTTGATAGTTTATTTCATGTCTAAAAAGAGTCATTTGTAGACAATTTCAACATTTGAATAAAATATAAGAAAAAAAGCAGCAAATTTCTGATTCAGATACTCTTTGCTTGTACGTGCGCGCGCATGTAGGCCTACATGTGTGACTGGCGTGACTCCCAACCAACGGCGATTTTCTTTGTTTATGAACACTTACCGTGTGTTTTATGCAGTGAATCCTTCTTTATTTTTGTCCCTGTTGCCTTTAGAAGATCCTCACAGCAGATACTGGTCGGCTAAATCCACTTCAGCAACACTAAAATCACCAGAAGAATTCCATCTTCAGGCTGAAGACATCACAAGTCTGAAAATTAAGAGCTGGAGCACAAACCATGCCACCTTCGACACACTACTCGTTCCCGGTAGATCCGGTAGACACGCTGTAGGGCTTTTATCTATGTAATAAACTCCACCTACTTCTCAAATCCAAAAAGTCTATACTAGTTTGTAATAACTCTTTCTGAACAACGAGATCGTTTCCAAGCCGTTTCAAAGGCTCTGGATATCTTTCTCATTCACCGTATGTCTTGGCTGAGTGTCTGGCTCCTCCCCCGCTGCACATGGGTTTATTACAGGGTAAGGAAGGAGGATCTAACCCAGAGAAGTGCACCACTAGCCTCTACTGGATCATGTTACTAAGTACAGTGAGTTCAAAATCAGCGAGCAGCTGCCACAGAATGCTTTGCGGGATTTAAGCCAATAAAAGCTGTAGAGACATCTGTGGCACTATGTAATTTGACAGAACTGTTTTATGCATTTTAGGCTGTTTTGGACCAAGGGAGTCACGTTTTAAAGGAAAACTTACCCCCTTCCCCGGATACAGTATGAGATTTAAAAAATAACATGATAATGGGAGTGACTGGCGGGCTAAGGAGGCGTGGCATTGTGTTGTGTGACTGACACTCTGACTGACACACGCGCCAGAGAGGGACAGGTGAAATGGAGGAATATTTGGATGAGACATCCAGCTCTGATCCGTATCGTTTCGAGCCGATAGTCCGCCCTGCAGCGGATTGGTGGGATAGATAGAGGCTCTTCTCTAATGGTACACTGTTAGCCAATGCTATTAGCTCCATTTACATCGTGTGACTCTGCCAACAGGTGCTTCAGGATCAAAGCAAAAGCTAAATTTTGATTAGCTCGTGTAATATCTATGACTCAGCCTCATTGGGCTGCGCGCGTGACTGCTGCACATTATTGTCTGCACAAAAGCATGTTTCAGAGAGGTGTCCAAGGTATAAATCAAAGCAGGGGTGCAGATAGGATTTTGAGACTGGGGGGATCCAGCTGTCAGCCAATGATGGGTAACAAAGGTCTACATAATCAACAATAGCAGTATGTGTTGAAACTATTATTTGTCTATATATCTATACACATATCTATCTATCTATCTATCTATCTATCTATCTATCTATCTATCTATCTATCTATCTATCTATCTATCTATCTATCTATCTATCTATCTATCTATCTATCTATCTATCTATCTATCTATCTATCTATCTATCTATCTATCTATCTATCTATCTATCTATCATTCATGGCGAAAGATTCTTACTTGAATTCTGGAAATTCCAACTTTTCTGTATAACAGAAATGCACCGTTGACTGATTAGCACAGGCGCCGGGCTTTTGATGCGCACTGCGACTGTATTACTGGTGGTGTTTGTCGTCCGTGCTGTCTGTAAAAGTGGGGGGGACCGATCAGTCTCACTATGAATCTGAGGGGGACACGTCCCATCCGTCCCCAGTGCCATCTGCGCCCTTGAATCAAAGTATCCCAGCATGAAGAGAAAACCCTTCAGTAATGTGTAAAAAACATGTTTTCACACAATCACAAACAATAAAATGAACACTTCCTGTTCGAACTCACTCACTAGTGAGTGGAGGTGTGGCTGAGACGCTGCTTGTTATATTCAACAATGGGAGAATCATGACGTCGCGATTAAATAAAATAAGGTTTCAACCAAAAGCAATGAATGATCCAATTCAAGTGCAGTGTCAAGTTTTAAAATTGAATTGGGCGCTCCACTAATGGTTTTTGGTAAAAAAATGAATAGTTTTATGAAAAAGTGCAAAAGTGCACGTATGCAGAACTATTAAACATTCATTTAGGGAGTTTATCAGCAAAAACAAGTTGCACTTTAATGTAAATTGATATACTCTGTTTTACGCGTTTTTAGGCTTGTTTGTGCCTGGGGAGACACATTGACAGACCTCAATGTTTTATGCATTTTCAGGATTCTTTGTACCTGATTCCGAAATAGCGCTACAACTGGTGGCAGCTTGTTGGAGTAGCTCTGTGACTTTGCTAGCACTTGCTAGCATTTTTTGTTCTCTTTGAGTATTTCTTGCTAGTTTTTTCTTCTGGAAATATTTTCTAAATACTTTTCTTCTGATTTGGATGCTGTGCTGATTGAGTTTTTTGGTTTATTTGTCACTTTTTTGCCACCTGTTATGATGCGTAACCATGGCAACAAGAGACTTGTTCACAAGAAAGATCAGCTAACTGACATTTCTAAGGCTGAAATAATCCTCAAATTGAAACTCTGGATCCCTGATGAGCTCAAAAGAAGAAGACATGGATGCAGAGCAGGAGCACAGTGAAGTGAGAGAAAGAAGAAGTTTAAACCTTCACTTCCATCAGTCATATTAACAAATGTGAGATCTCTTTGCTAACAAAATGGATGAACTTGGAACTCTGTTGAAGACCCAGCCAGAGTATCAGGAATGCAGCATCGTGTGTTCTCTCGAAACTCTGGCGAGGGGCGGTCCTCCCAGAGGGACTGAAACTCCAAATTGGAGGTCCTCACTGAAACGACTTCCTCTCCTCTGCAGGAGAGGCGAGCGCACTCCCACTAGACTACAGTGCCAAGCTTCTTAGCATTTCTACCCAGCCCAACCATGTGTTTGTGTGTCTAGTCATATTACGTATTTTGTTTAATTGATTTATAGTAATGCGATGCATTTTACGTTCACTAATGATAACGGCGTTGTAATATTGGAAATTGTAATTAATTATATTACTCCGTTTAAAGTCTAAACGCTGCACAGGATCATCACAGATGCTATGGTTACTAACATACCTTGAAAGATACCTCCGATTTTGGAACCAAAAATTCAGGTTATCAACAAACTTACCCTCAAACTTATCCGGTTATGTCACATAACCTGCTTTCTGGAACGGACCCCAGGTCTGTAAGCAGAATGTTTGGAACTTTGTCAGTCAAACAACAGGTGTGAGTGACTTCCAGCACCTTGGTTGATTTATTCAGCTCAAAAAAACACTGCCACATACAGACAGTTTATGTAGCTTGATCAAATTAGCTAAACTATCTGACATTGACTTACATGTCTGGCTGTGCAGCTCAACCAATCAGATGATAATCTGTTGATGAGCCACAGTTTAATGATGCACTGCAGCACCAGAACCATTAAAAATAATTAAATACACCATTAATTGATTAAATAGGGAATTATCCATTTTTGGGAATAAATATTTAAATTTTTATTTCATAATTAAATAAATTAATGGCAAATTTAATTAATTATTCAAAGAAGTATTTATTTATTGAATTTTGACTCTGACATTCGATGGCCAACAAGCTGACATGTCGTTTGGCTTATATTAGCACTTCATCACTACTGAGGGTTACAGGGTTACACAATTTCCAGTGTTTTCTGGTTCTGGGAGGTCTGGGGAAGCGATTTATGCTCAGCTGATCAAGAATACACAATTTCCAGCATTTTCTGGTTCTGGGTGGTCTAGGGAACTTATCAATAGAAACTTACTGCAACCTGGAGGTCTGATAGAACTCATTTGTTTCCCTCTATCTCCCAAATTCCTATTTGGTCGGCAATTTCATGCACAGGCACAATTTTTTTCATCCACAAATATAAATGACATCCTAAAGATCACATCTATGTCATTCATTTTCTCAATTTGAGTGCAGCAAGATGTCATTCAGTCCTACATAAAACTGAAAATATTACCTAAAATTGTTAGCTAGTCCAAAAATGGACAAATTACACAATCAGACACAAACATTGCAAACAACATTTTCCAAGTCTTTAGTTAAAAATGAAAGCCATTTGATTTAAAATGAATGGTTTAATACTGTAAGAAAAATTTAAAATGTAGTTTTCATTAGTGTGAATACTGGAAACTGGAACTGAGGCAAACAGGCAGAGTGATGACGCTGGAGTGGGAAAGTGAGCAGGACTAGTGGACCAATTCCTTAGTTTCTATGGGTTAAAAATGGCCACAATATAGATAAAAGGTACAGTTTGTTACACACATTTTTTTATATATTTAAAGAACAAATGCTAAAAATTAAAACTTGAGGAAACTTGGGAAATTCTGTTATATTTGTGTACAGAACTAAAATGTTTATTTTTTTTTTTTAAATCGAAGTGCTCACAAAAGGCCAGCATACTATACATTGGCCGGGGCAGCCATGGAGGAGGATGTCATGCAGTTCCTGCAGTCACGACAGATCCCTAAAGAAGATATAATCCATATGCAAAGAGACAAGGTTAGCAGCTCGTTTGATTTGTGAATTGTACCAAATATAAACATGATGTTGGATGTGTGAATAATTATTAGGCTATAGTTGCTTGCTATATCTAACGTGTTGCTGTTGCTAGGCTAAACACGGCAACACGGTAGATATAGCAAGCAACAGCAACACGTTAGATATAGCAAGCAACTATAGCCTAACGTGTTGCTGTTGCTAGGCTAAAGCTAACATGCGTTTGAAGATCGTAATGTGGTGGCAAATGTTGAGTTGCACATGCCTGGTACATTTGAAATTCTTTATTAATCACAACTTCAACTATATTTTTGTACTTTGTGATTTTACACAGTTGACCAGACAGAGATAAAGCATCTTGGTGGAAACTGTAGCGCTAACCTTGACAACGAGAGGATATTAATGTTACGTTACCAGCACCTAACTAGCTACAAACTGCATTATTTCTTACGGACTTGGGCTCTCGACTGAAGGCTTTTAATTTCTATGAAAAAGCAACACGGTAGAGACAGAGATGGAGACATTTGCACAGACCAAAACTTTTATTCATTCATTTTGCCCCTTTTCCACACAGACCATAACTTTTATTCATTCATTATGCCTCTTTTCCACCGACAAATCGGCACGGCCCGCTTCAGAGTGGTACAGTATAGCGCGGATCAACTCGCTTGAGGCGGTGGAAACATAAAGCGGACGTAAGTGGGGATATGGGCGTGCCCATCTGGCAATGAAAAGTGGCGCGCAAAAGTCTTTGTCCGCTACGTCACAGCGCGTGAAACAACAACAACAATGGCGGATATACGTGTGTTTTTGCACTTTGCACTCTGTCTGAGGTTCATTTTGGTTGGTTTGATTTTTGGTTCTTGTGGAGGAAGTCGCCATTGTCCAAAGTCAATTGTATTTTAAAATAAAATATTCGTATGGTTGCTGGGAGTTTTTTTTTAAAGCCTTTCGTGGGAGCGCTTCTGGGCCGCTTTGGACTGAAAAAAGAGGCCGGATTGGCGCGGAATGACGCGGTTAAGACCCGAGAAAGGCGGTGGAAAAGGGTCCGCAGGGGGCTAAAGTGAACCGAGCTGCACCGTGTTCTGTTGGTGGAAAAGCGGCATTATAAAGACAACGATACAAACAGACTTGACACGCAGAGGGTGCTGCACGCGGAACGAAGACCGCTTCCATTTGGAACCCTTGTGCTGTGACTCCAGACATGGACCGCTATGAAGCCGCACCGTGAAGCGATCATTTCGGCCGGCGTCTTGTTTATTTTGTTGCTCAAGCCGCTAGCTTTCCGAGTCCTACAGTCAATTTTGGCAGGAAGTCACATCAACACACACGACGAGACAATCTGGTCAATTTTAAAATTAAAAGCAATTCTTCAAAATAAAACACCGCGACTGTCAAATGCAGTCATGTTTGTGTACCTATCTAAACAGGCTATAGAGATGAAAATAAACACAACACCTAGGGCCTACACAAACACACACAGCGCAGGTATCGAAGAGACATCCTACATGGGTCATGTTCACCTGAAACCTTGTCAGAAACTGCATTGCCCAATCTATTATGTTTATTTATTTTATTACACTGGATGCTTTGCTGGTTGTAATGTATTTATCATAAATTAAAATTAACCCATTACCATTACCCATTATTGTTCTAGGCTCAATGTATGATTGGCTTTAAACAGTCTACTCGTATATATAATGCATTTTTACTGTGTATTTTGCAGATTGATAAGGCAGTGCTCTCCATTATGACAGATGAGCAAATGGCTAAATATCTCCCCTCATATGGTGATAGAGTAGCGACCCTTCCCTTTTGCCGCCAAGCAAATACCAGCACAAGCACTGACAAAGACACTCTCCTTCAGAGATTAAAAGAGAAAATTGGAAGACAGAACATGAAATCAAAAACTAAAAGAACACTAACTGACACACTAAATGTACCAGAAATCGAAAAGGACATGGGAAGACTGGGAAATACCTCAGGTGAGAAGACTACCAGGAAGATTGAAGTCGGATGGCTTCAGTTCAGCAATAATGATTTTCATCAAGTGAGGACCAGAAATGGTGGTGGCACGAGGCATACAACAGTGGATAAAACAACAACAGTTGCTCAGATTTTGAAAATTGGAAAAGGGTTATTTTTGAGGACTTTATGTTCACTGTATGTGATTTTAAAAGAAACCAGATTCCTTTGGAAGACACAGTTGGTAATATGTATGAACAAACCAAACCGAGGATGCTTAGATTTTATGTTTGCTCAAAAGAAGAACCTTTAGAAGATGAGCTGTCATCTGAAGTGGATGAAGTTGAAGATTCTTTTTCAGAGGTTCTCAGTGAGGAAATGCTTCCCACTACAGATGCTACATTGCTGGAGCTGAGATCGTCCTCTGACAGTGACAGTGAGGAACAGGTGGGTGACAGAAGGAAACCTTTTAAGAAAATATTAATAAATAATATGACACATGGTTAGAGGGTTTGTTTGTACATGTATGCCATTTACAATTAAGCATTTTATTTTTTGTATTTCAGATTGTTGATTTTCCAGTACTATGTCCAATTTCAAGACCAACAACACCTGAGACTGTAGCTTCGGAACTTCCAGTGAGATTACACCATCCTTGTTCCACCCCAACACACTCTGATCAAGGTTAGAAACTCTGTAATAAATGTTATGATTATTTATTATTATTTATTATTTTCTTTTTTTAAGTAGTGATTTGAGTATTTTTCCCAAAGGTTCCACACAATTACAACCTAACCAGGGCAATCCTGAAAATCTGGGATCTCCAGGAATGGACCCAGAAGACTACACCTGCACACTAAGCGGTGACGACACAATTGTGATAACACTGAGAATTTACCAAGAGGAGCATGTTACACAAGTGAGATCTGAAGGCTTGATATAAAATAAGATATTTGGAAAACAGTCAGGAATTACCTTATATTAAAGAAAATACATTCTGTTGAAATTAGTAAAAAAGTACACTTTAAAAAAAAAAACATATATATATATACCATATACTGTATATTCCTCAATTGTTCCCAGTTTAGTGGATTACCATTGAAATGTTTACATTTCCAGCTTTCTGAGGACCTGATTCCAGCACACATGCAGCCCATAGAGGAGGAGTCAGTCCAAAATGTACAGGTAAGATCCATCACTTACTGAGTCTATGCAATTTTGCATTCTTTTTTTTCTTTGCTGAAGCTTGTCCCAGTAACCATGACTTCATAGGCAGGGTACATCCTGGAAAATTATTGTAGGCTGTTCGGTTTTAAAATGTTTTTGGTATATTTATCTATAGTTAGTCATTTTGTTTCACTGAAAACAGAAGAAAAACATTTCTGTCACAAAGTCTGTTATTTTGATGACTTACACATGTTTTATGAACAAATTCTGTTGGTGTAACCTGGCTTTAATTGGGGAAAACTCCCTCATCATAGTAATTATATCCAAATTGTAGATTTCATTCAAATGGTGTATAAATGGTTTCCACTGTACACCTGTCTTTTAATAAAAAAATGAACACCTTGATCTTTGTCATAAAATAGTGTATAGAAAATATATTTTGAAAATTGTGCTCACTTATAAGCAAAAGTGTTACAGAAGATCAAACTTTTTTGCTGAAAAACTCTATAAATGAGTGTCAAATAGTCTTGCCTAAATTTCTGGGTATTATTGTTGGTATTATAGCAAATTTTAATCAGACTGTTGATTTTCTAACAAAAACCGTTAGTGGCGCGCCCTCTTCAGGTTAAAACGTTACACTGCACTTGAATTTGGTTCAGGCATTGCTGTTAACTGAGACCTTTTTCATGATGTCAGGGTTCACCTCTACGCACTAGCGAGTTGGAGATGGAATTAAAAAAAAGAGTTGGCGGTAGATACGAATGTGTAGGCCTATATGGCCTTTATCGGAGTTTGTGATTGTGCAAAAACATTCTTTTTATTGAGATTGAGTTATTTTCTGTTATTGCTGGGATACTTTGTAAGTCTCCTGAGAAGATTATAACATTAAAACGGACAGGAACATCTGCATTGTGGTTTTATATCGATAATGTTTGACTTGCAAAGTTTTAAGCTGCAGTTGTGAGTTACGTCGAGAAATGCAGTTTCCAAACCCGTGCGCGCTCCCGCAGCTGCTAAATCAGTTTTTCGTAATGAGTCACTTGATGGCACATCACTCAGTGCATGACCTGTAACCTAGCAACCATGACGACTTTAAACAAAACCAGTTAAAATGGAGCGTGAACAAGGTGTGCTTCTTCTCACTATTATTCTGCAATTACTGAATAAAATGTTGTCTTGTGTAAATAGTTTTATGTATATTGTTGAGTTTTGTATCGTAAATATTTTCTACACATCATAAACAACTCTATATTATGTTCATTTACTTTATAATAAACGATCCGTTTACTATAAGAAGTAAGGGAAATAAAAAGTAAACACAATGAGAAGCATTTCTTTCAATAAGTTTATTCTGAAGAAGTTTAGCCTATAACAAAACAAAAAACTTGAGGTCTAAGAACTCTTCATCAATGTCTCTCCTCTTCTTTACCACTACTGGCTGCCTGAAAATAGGATTTATAAATAGATTTAATCTTATACCTCCTCCCCACAAGTTGCCTGAAGCCTGAAGATGATGCTGGAGAGAAGATGGCAGGACTGGATCATGGATGTCACAGCCATCAGAGAACATGTATGATCCACATGTCCAGTTAATGTCTGGTTCTGTTGACCTGGGTGATGGAGACTAGCTTCTGAAGCTCTTGTTTTCCAAGGATCAGAGCTCCTATTTTGGGAGTTTCAGCTCATATTGTTTAGATTAATCATTTATTAAAGCAGCTGCTTCTGTGTCGTCGTTTAATATTATTTATATCTTCTGCTCATACTTGTCAATCCTCCCAAAAGTCTTAATGGGAAGGAAAAACAAGCATTTGGGAATTTTCATAAATAACTTCTTAATAATACATCAAAGTAACTAATATTCTGATGTTGCATGAATTTATTGAGCATCTGGGAAATGCTTCTTTTCTGAATGGAACTTCAGGTACAGGTGATGAGTGTCACACTGTTTATCTCACATGATTTGAAAACTTCAACAGGATGACTTGTGTTTTGATGTTAAAATTGATGTAGAAGTACAACTGTTAAGTTAGAGACACCAAAACTCAAATATCAGAAGACAACAGTACAAAGAAACTGTAACTGGTGATCAGAAAGAATATAATACTTAAGCAAATGGTATAACACTTTTCTTGAGTCAGATGACTCCTAAAGCGCTTCACACTATAGTCTGTCATTCACCCATTCATAAACACACTCACACGTTTGGTGGTCAAACTACACACATTGCAGCCACAACTGTCCTGGGACACACACTGACAGAGGCGAGGCTGCCAGGCACAGGTGCCACTGGACCTCCGACCACCACCAAACAAGCAAAATGAGTGAAGTCTCTTGCCTAAGGAGAGATCTTTTTCAGGGAAGAGCAAGGATTCCAACCAGTTCTTCTCCAGTTACCAGACGACGACCATAAGCCACGGTCGCCCCAAAGTCTGACATCTTGCAAAGTCTGCGAGATGTCAGTGAAGCTTTGGTGTGTCCTAATACGTTATTATTTTGTCAAACCCACAGAACATCCTACATAAAGGAGTCTACATTAACGTCCTGTCCAAAATCAAACAAACTGAAGAAAGTGTCAAAATAAATCAATCCTCTACCACAAGAATTAAACATTTTCTCTCCAGAACCACAGGGGGTCTTTGTTAGAAGTTGAAAGGTGGAACCAACAATGGGCAGACAGGCTGTATGTGCTTTAGGTGGCAGGAGTGGCAGAGAAGGTGGCCGTTCAGAGGGTAGCAGCGGTGACCCTCCTCATCATTCAGCTCCATCTTGCAGTCCTGAATGACACAAAGCAGCAGAAATAAAAGCAAGATAGTCCACTTAGCAAGCACGAAGATAACTGAGCTCATTTTTTGGTTTGAAAATGAATAAACAAGTTGGTAGGTAAATATTCTTGAGAAAAGAAGCTGCTTTCTCTCATGAGTAGGGTGACCATATTTGAAATTTGAAATGCCTTTATTGTCCCACGGGGGGAAATTACATTGAGATACAGAGAACTGCTTGACCTTCATTCTCCAGGCTGCCGAGGGTCACAGTGTACCCGGCGCACGTAGCTCAGACCATGTGAGTGCAATCAGTGTGTGTAAGTGTGTGCGGAGAGTTATCAAGGACACTGGGTTTGTATTTCTGACCTCCTGAGGACCCGTTTCCTGACTTTTACTATCTTTCTGGGGTCCGAGGGTTCTTGTGGGGACCGAAGCCTGGTCCCCATGGGGGGGACTATGGAATTAAATTTCAATCAAAAAGCCTAAGCGTGATTTTCTGCAGCGCGCACGCGTATTTAACCGTGCGCGC
>SSNP01000226.1:624175-659828 GCA_006937955.1 Pachypanchax playfairii | reverse complement strand
CTGTTCCCCCTGTAACTTTGACTGTCTGTCCGTTCATCCATCTAAAGTAATATAAAAACATGACAGCCTAAACAAACAAGAAGTTATAGAAAATAGTGTTTGGTGGATGATAATCATTTCAATTGAAATTCAAAAATTTATTTTTAATCCCAGAGTAAAATTAATCATTGTTTTAGCTCAGACTAATCAAGTCTAACCGCCAGGTTTAGTGTACGTGAATACCGAGACTTGATTCTCACGGCGAGTAAAAAAAACACTCAAAACAATTTTCGTTTTCGTTCATTGATTTAACGGAAACTTAATAAAGCAAGAACTTCGACAGGGAAACTTGTCCTTTTATCAGTCTAGCGAGAAACTGATCTGAAGGGCTGTGAAGCTTGTCGGCTCCGCCCCTCTGGCTGCGGTGCGCGCTCCCGAGACAGGGGAAACAGAATATTTCAGGGGAACACATTTTCGCACAAGACCTGCTTTCATGGGTCCCTTGAGCTCCAGAGCAGGGGGGAAGAACATCCAGCCTCCATGCCCAGGAGATAGCAGCCCAAACGGGGTAAAAATCCCGCCAGGGCGGTCCCTGGAGCTCCAGAGCAGACCGGTTCATTTTAGAGCTGCTTTAGCCTGTTTGGAGGCACTCTGGCTGGGGAGAGGGACGTGCACAGGGTCCTGTCATCCACCCTGGAGTGACGGTTCTCCCTCTCCTCTCAACAGTTGCAACTGGAGCTTGAGCTCCAGATTTTATAATAATGTTTTGTTGTTGCTTTGTATTGTACAGAAATTTCGATTTAAAAAAATGTGCGGCTGCAGCTGGTTCTATGTCTGGTTCTTCTTCCACAACTAGCAGGAAGCTGCTGCTGGTTCTTTCGGTGGGCGGTGACTGATATAAAATAACCAATCACATGAGGATCACACTGGGCCTTAGTCTCCTCCTCCAAACAGTCATAATTACTTTCCTTTCGCGCGCGCAGCCTCTCCTGGTTTGCCTTCACGCTCGTATGAGAGCTTCATGTACAGGCGCCTGTTTGGAGATCCACACGCGCGGTTCATGAATACTCGTGTAATGAATCATACGCGGGCGTGTGGGGTGAATTCACGCGCGTGCTGTGGATTGCACGCCCGTGCACACGTGCGGAGACGCGCGCGCACGGTTAAATACGCGTGCGCGCTGCAGAAAATCACGCTTAGGCTTTTTGATTGAAATTTAATTCCATAGGGGACTCCCCTTTTTAGGGTTAGGGGTTAGGTTTATAGGTATGGTGTGAATAGAGTTTTAGTTAGTCTTAGGGTTAGTTATAGATCAGTAATGGTTAAATCAGTAAGACTGAAAACTGTTTTCGAATCTTTGAAAAAAGATTTGATACCCTGATTTTTTTTTTAATCTCTGCAAAATCTTTTACAGTGTTTCGCCTATACATCTTTAAAGTTTCAAATTGGTCACAATTACGGTTTCAGAATATACATTTTGGCAGAGTTCTCCTTGAGTACTTTTTAGTTTTCCATGTTTGAAAACCACAGCACACAGATCTGTCTCTCTGAAAAATCTCTGCTCATAACTGAAAACTTTCTACTTGTAACTGAAAACTTTCTTTACAAAAAGAAAGTTTTCTGTGCGCTGTGCCTTTCAAAAATATGTTCAAAGATTCAAAACGAGTTTTCAGTCTTGCAAATATTTTTTTCAAGTGTTTGAAATCTCTCTTTCAAATTGGGAGTTTAACAGATTTCAAACATGGAAAACAAAATAATGCACAGGGATAACAGTGCCAAAATTCATTTTCTGAAGCTGTGTTTGTGACTAATTTGAACCTCTGAAAATGTGTTGGTGAAACACTGTAAAATGATATTTGAAAAACATTTTCAAACTATTTGAATTTTTTCAAGATATTCAAAGCTTTTTTCAGAGATTCAAAACCATTTTTCAGCTTTAAAAAAATATTTTCAGAGATTCAAAACAAGTTTTCAGTTTTACAGAAATATTTTCAGAGATTCAAACACTTTGTTTGGAGTTAAGATTATTGGCAGTATCCTGATCCCATAGAAAAAGCCCACTGCGCATGCGTACAACTTCAGCGTGACGTCTTTCCGCTTTCGCAGACCCAAGTAGAAAACATGGCAGGAGGTAAACAGAAGTGGTCTGCTGGTGCAGTCATCCTGTCATCCTGCTCTCCTCTCCTGTGGTGGAGGAGCAGTAGCAATATGTATTCTGCCTTTAGCTCGGTTAATGCGACCAGTAAAAACCCAAGCATAAAGGTAATCACCCACAGAAGGTCCATATTGGGGAAAACGTGAGTCGGCTTGAGCACATGATGGGGTGGAAAAGACGCGCAGAAAAGGATGGAGTTTGTTTACTTTTTTTCTTTTCCCCGGGAAAGACAACTCGCTGTGCGGATGCTCAACTCATTTAATCTGATTGAGTGCTTGGTGCATGTGTACTCATGGCCTGAACTGATCATTTCAGTTAGTGTCCATGTGAACAGGGATGTGGGAATTCCGATCGACCAAGATTAATCAGATTGGGGAAATTTGTCGCAAGTAAACGTAGCTAGTGCTGTGGTTGTTGTATGTCAAAATGGTTTATATCATTACAAAAATGAGAATCAGAGCTTTCATGTGATGTATAGATTGTTTAGGGTGCATGAAATATTGCAATATGACTATTTTAAAATTACTCTGATGACTCTGCAGTTGTTGGTTGGATCAGAGATGGACATCTTGAATGTGAACAAGACAAAGGAGATGATTGTGGATTTTAGGAGGAGCAGCAACATGCCAAAGCCCATTTCTATCATGGCAGAAGAAGTGGAGGTGGTGGAGGAGTATAAATACCTGGGTGTTCACCTGGACAACAGACTGAACTGGAGACACAACTGTGATGCTGTTTTTAGGAAGGGGCAGAGCAGACTGTACTTCCTCAGGAAGCTTAAATCCTTCACCGTTTGTAGCAAGATGGTGGAGAACTTTTATAAGTCTGTTGTAGAGAGTGTGATCACATCTCCAGTTCCTGTTGAGGAAGCGGCATCAGCGCAAGTAACATGAAGAGGCTGAACAGGCTGAAGAGGCTTTTGATAAAGAGGGCTGGTTTTGTTCTGGGGACTGATCTGGAGTCTCTTAAGTTGATTGTCCAAAGGAAGATAGTTCGGAAAATGAAAATCATCATCGAAAACCCTCATCACCCCCTTCATAGCATAGTAACTAGACAACAGAGTGAGTAAGTAAAAGGCTTTCTTCAGATCCGCTGCAGCACAGACAGGTACAGGAGATCCTTCTTGCCCACAGCTATAACCCTCTACAATGGCTCCCTAAAGAAGAACTGAGTTACAACAACACTTAATTTCCCTCCGGGGATTAAAAGGTATTTTTGATTGATCGATGATGTACGGCAGGGGTCATCAACTATATTTGTCAGAGGGCCAGAGTTTTACAAGACAGTCTCCTTGGGGGCCGGACCCCCAAGAAGAAAATCAAATAAAAATCTAATTTTGGCTTAACATTATGTTTAATGTTTATACCTTTTCCATTTCATTACAAACTGAAAGCATTTGATTCAGGTTCCCATCAGCTATACCACAGTCAACCACAAGGAGTTGCTTTAATAGTGTGGCCCACTATTTTCTTTTTGATTCTCACAATTTTGGAATCCAGTCGCGGGCCGGATTGAATGGCTCAGCGGGCCGGATTCGGCCTGCAGGCCGCCAGTTGGTGATCAGTGATGTACGGAATGCACGCATGGTTGTTAAGTTCAGTGTTTCCCCTACATAGGCTCTACCGTGGCGCTGCACCACTGCTGAAATTCCAGAGCCACGGCTGCAAAATTATTATTTAGTTTTTCGCTGATTATGGAAGCTACAGCATTAGTGTCTCTGTTGTTTCACGTGAGCACTACATGCAGGCAACAAGGAGGTGGGGCATAAGAACATAAATACTCTTCTTTAGGCAAGATGAAGTTAGAGCAGCGCTGGTAAAACTAGCTGCTCTAAACTACACAAAAAGCTGCAGATGTGTGAGTTCTGTCTGCGACAAATGTGTACGACACGTGTAGTAATCAAACCTGACAACATGATGAAGTAGTTTCAGTCAGTCAGTGTAGAAAAGTGGAGAATAATGAACCTAGCAAATCTATCGATCATGTTCCCCCAATGACCCCAATAAATCGTGATAGAGAAAGAAGAGGCAGCGGTGCATATCTCTCTCTCTGTTTATTACCGCAAAATTAAATGTAAATAACCATGAAATGCAAAACTCACAGTGTAAAAGGTTTAAAAATCACCATTTGCATTAAACACTATGACATTTTTTTACTGTGGCTGTTTTAACACGGCAGTAATTAACAATGTTCTTGGCCCAGATCAGACTGTTTACTCATCAATCCAGTCAGAATAAATCTGCATTTCTACAATTGGTAAGTTATTACCGATCAAATCAGTAATATATCCATTGTGGATAGAATAGGTCTGTATATAATGTACTGTATATAATGTGATTATTTATACAGTTTAAACATGTAGCCAATAAATCTTTTTCAGCAAGTCTATATTTTCTTTATTTTAAAGGTGCAAAATGGAATAGTTTCATAAAAATATTCAATTTGGAGGCATTATTTTTATCTCCAAATGGAATATTTTTATTTATTTATTACTTTTTGCGGTTTTCATGTTCCATATTCCACCTTTAAGTGTTGTGATCAAAAATATAGGTTTTATTGTTTTTTATAACCAATTTCCGGCCAGTGAACAGAGAAATTAGTGCACGCATAGCAGAAAGGGCGCAAAAGTCTGCAAAAAAAAAGCCTCACAACACAAGTGGTTCTCAAAATTCCCCAGTCACATTTATGCACTAGCCTAATCTCCCCGCTAGCCGAGCACCACAGCTGGAAAAAAAGGGAAACACTGAAGTTTGTGTGTACCAGTGTTCTACAAAACACAATGTCTGCATGCCAGCAGTTTTTAACCTGTGCAACTCTTTACACTGTCTTCCAGCATCAGAACCTGTCAGAAGAAGGCGCTGTTCATCAGGTTCATCACGTCTTCATTGGCCTCTCAGTCAGGGTCAGACTCTGGCTCGAACATGTACAGCTGGTTTGACAGCTCCGACATTTTTTAAAAGACTGGCGAATAAAACATTTCTGCAGCGCAAGATTGCATGTCTCCATCAAACTACCAAACTGGCTGAATGGGGTGGAGTAAAAAGTTTAGTGACCTGGAGGGGGGCATGGTATGCAGCACGTCCAACACATGCTGCAATCATCTCCTTTGCCTTGTTTACAACACAGGTTGTTCTGCAGACCCTGTCTGAAAACAGGGGTAGGAAAGGAGCCTATAGAAATACTATAATAAAAAATAAGACCCCAAAACTGCTGTTCCACTAGATATAGACCACAACTAAATAATTTTGATTTTAAAGGAAGAATTAAAAAGCATGTTATTTATCCTTTAAGCCCAAATATTTTCATGTGAAAAGTTTCATTTTCTGTTTTAAAAATTGGCCAAAAAAGCAACTTTGTATCAAACCTACCTCACAGTGATAACATTCCACATGATAATCTTTTTCCATGGAAACAACACGAATTGTTTCATCGGACCCCTGGAATAAAATCCAGATTGGCAATTTCAGATGAATGAATTCCCAACATATTCTTGAAGATGTTGAAGGCAAAGAGCACTCTTCTTTGTTCTTAAGCAATCTTTCTAACTACATTCTCCGTCTATTTTAACTCTATTTTTTAAATGTATTTTTTTTAAAAAGGAAAACTTTAAAATACTAGCCTTATTTTGAATTAAACAGTTGAACAGTTTTTGTGAATAAAATCATCTTTTACATGAAAAACACAATTACTTATTGAATAGAAAAGGACCATAGGCATTCATTTTACACATTTAAATGTTGTGGTAAAAGATTGTTTAGAAAATGTTTACCTCAGAGGGCAGGATGGGCTTGTTACAGGCTGCACATTTAGGTGCCAACACCCTGACACAGAGAGATAGAAGGAAAACACATTAGCTGAAAGAAAATGTATTACAGCAAACAAATCCTGTTTGTATCTGTTCAATACAATCAACAGAAAAAATAGTAGGCGGGGTCCGTTCTAGAAAGCAGGTTATGTGACATAATCGGATAAGTTTGAGGATAGGTTTGTAGATAACC
Organism: Pachypanchax playfairii; assembly: GCA_006937955.1. NCBI lineage: Eukaryota > Metazoa > Chordata > Actinopteri > Cyprinodontiformes > Aplocheilidae > Pachypanchax > Pachypanchax playfairii. Next base: position 653,696 of record SSNP01000226.1, on the reverse strand, counting down.
TGAATTTTCGGTTCCAAAAACAGAGGTATCTTTCAAGGTATGTTAGTAACCATAGCAACTTAATTCCGGAACGATATGTTCCAGGTAGCTCTGTTCCAGAGAGGGTTTTGAGAATGGCATGCCCCTTTGCCACTTTTGGGGCGGCTGTGGCTCAGTGGTTAGAGGGGTTGTCGAAGTGTGCTTGGGCAAGACACTGAACCCCATGTTGCCCCCCGATCTGCGTATCAGGTTGTGTGAGTGTTAGCCCCTACCCTCTCCCCCCGGCTTGTATATTGGGTTGCGTGAATGGGTAAATGCAAAACCTTGTAGTGTGAAAGTGCTTTAAGTGGTCTGAATGACTAGAAAAGCGCTATACAAATACAGGACATTTACCATTTTGATGATGATACTGTGCAGTGCTTGGACTTTAAAAGCAGTAATCCAATTAATTACAATTTCCAATATTACAACACTTAACATAAAATGCAGTGCATTACTATAAATTAATCAGACAAACTACGTGATGTGACTAGACACACAAACACATGGTTGTATCGAGCCTTGGTTAATTAGCTAACAAGCTGGATACTGTAGTCTAGTGGGAATGTGCTTGCTTCTCATCCAGAGGGTTGTGGTTCAATCCCTGGTGCTGACAGATGATACGTTGAAGAAGAATCAGTTTTGTTGCCAAGTTTTATTTGCATAATTCAAGGAATTCATTTTTTTAGTAACGCAGTGCGCAACATTCTTTTGTTTCATCTTGACTTGGTACAGAGTTTTTCTGGCTTCAGAAGGACTAAATCTGATTAAACAAGTCGTCAATATATGTCTAAGTAAATTTACAATATTATTGTACCCTTAAAGGGGCCATTTCATACAAATGTCAGGACTTTGTGGTTATTTCTAGAGTATTAACCAATAATATGAAACATTTTATATCTAAAACACTTCAGGAAACACTTATTAACAGACCTTTCAATCCGTCTGCGTTAAAATTCGGGTGGTTCTGGCTCCTTCCGTCAGGCTGCTTCGTCAGGCTTCGGCAGCAGCTCGTTCATATTCATTATTCGAATTTGCTGGACTCAGATTTGCTAACAAACTAGCCTATGAGAGCCATGTATACTGTTTCCTGCCCTGCTGTGCATGGCAACGTCAGACGTTGTGTCTTCCTGTTTGCTATGTTTAAAGGAATTGTATCATGCTATTTTACAGTTTCCAACGTCAGGGATCGGCAAATATATGATAAAACCTTACTGTTTGAGTTATATTCATTTCATTTGTCCTGAAATATAACTTATATTCTCGAGATATTCTTTGACCAGGAAGTAAAATGCTCGGTTTACCTAAAACCCCACCTCCTAACTTTGAGTGCAATTGGACTGTTTAGGAATAATGAATAAACTCCTGTAACTCTCGCAGCCAAATGCGCATTTTCGACAAGACATTTTTTAGAATGGAATACAACGAAATGGAGGTGCTAATTTGTCAGAGGACGCTCGGTGGTGAGGAGTGTCTGGAGGGAAGCACCAAGGGAGATGACACCAAGACTGGGATCAGACGGGTGAGGTGAGACTGGTCATAGGCGAGGAGTGGGTTTCTGGAGGCTGCGACAGTACTCGCTGACTGCGAGACAAGCAGTCGAGAGCAGGGCGGACTGAGAGAGAGCTCGACTGGGACAGGTCTGAGGAAAAGGCTGGATTACTGAGGTGGATAAACTGCAGCATGGAGGCTAACAGAAGCTCGTGGTAGACGGGACGTATGACTGAGGGCTGGAAGGGTGAGTGACTGAGTCTTTTATCCAGGGGGTGGGACGGGCTGCGGTGACGTGGAGCTATTAAGCTGGATTCATACTGACATGTGATTAGCAGGGTCGAGTTGATAAGTCTTTATTAGCAGCTCATGCTAATAAAGAGCAGCAGGTGGTTAAAGTGTGGGAACTCTGGGCTGCAGGTTAAGACATCTGCCATGAAGAGCTCCTGACAAATTGTTTTGGACTCTCGTAGCTCGCTCTGAGAAAAAAGGGGGAATGTTTTTTTTACTACAGGGCCTCTTTAACACATTGGTGGCAAAAGAAAGTAATTTTAAAAGGTTATTCAAAATACAGAAAAACATTTTAAATTAGACATATCCTCCAGAACCCCACAACCCAAGTTAGGAATGAGGGGTGGAAAATGAATAATTAAAATGAAATTAGATTTTTTTAAATAAAAATAAAAAAAAGAGTTGAGCATTATGATATCTGTTAAACTCATGGATTTACTCTGTTATTTTTTTTCCCCAACATTCTCTCTTTTGCTGCTGCAGCTGTTTTGATTTTCTTTCTAATTATTGGATTTAATTCTTCATAAGCAGCATCAAGACTTCCAACTCTGATTCTGAACAATATGCTGCCACTTTTTTCCCCTTCACGTTTCATTGTGACTCGTGAATTTGGTGATTCATTGAGAGGGTCTTTATGTGTTCAGGGTGTGCGCTCACAAACTCCGGTTAACAAGGAGTAGGTTGATTAACCAGGTTTATATCAGGTGTTCTGGAACCGACATATGGCTAAGCAGGTTCTTGGTTGATTAACCCAGAGTTCAGGGTTTATCAAATAGTAAGTTCACCAAGCTTTCTGAAATGGACCCCAAGTGTCTTCATCTACTTTTGTTGTTGAAAAATTAAATTATGTTTAATGAAAGCTGGCTATGAAACTGAATATTTGAATATGCAGAAACAAGATAAGAAATTGAGTGAAAGCAATTATCTGAGGCTTATTTTCATTTTGCGTTTGCGTTGCTGAAACCGTCAATGCTGTGAGTTCTTCAGAGAGATCTGTGGTGGATATTAATAAAAAAAAAAAAAAAAAAGGTCCGATCTGAAGGTGGAGGCAGAAAAAAAAATTATAATACAGATTAAATGTGTCTGTCATTAATATACATATCTCGTTGTTTCCCCCCCAGTGACTCCGGACGACACGTCCAATGAGTCGTCCCGGGCGGCGACCGAGTGGCTGCACAGAGGGACATGATTAGTGCGGTGAACGAAGTGCAAGAAGAACTGCACAAAATATGTGACATCCTGACTGAAATTTCAGGCACACTTAAAGAATTAAAAATTGTAAACAAATTAAAAATCATGCCTTCTGTGTTGGTCCTATAAACGACACATGACATTTTGTCTCAATCTGCGCCCCAGCTGATATTCCGCATGTCGGAGCGGGGGCTGTGTGTGTGTGTGTGTGTGTGTGTGTGCAGTGCTGCTTCTCAGCAGCAGCACTGCAGGTGCTTTCTGTGTCCAAAATGTGCGTAAGCCAGGTCCTCACTCAACTTAAAGTTGCGCACATTTTTCCGCTACGTTTTTCTTTATAAATACCAAAGTTTGCGTGGAAAGTTGCTTACACAGTTTTCCAACCCTGTTTTGTGCGTAAGCAAGCTTTATAAATGAGACCTCAGGTCTGAAATTTATGGAGGAGAAAGGTTGTGGATTGCTTTGAAGGTATGGAGAAGAATTTTGAAAATGGGCCTGAATTTAACCGGGAGCCAGTGGAGGTGGTGGAGAACTGGGGTAATGTGGTGAAAGGATGGCCTTCCGGTAATGATACGGGCTGCTGACTTCTGGAGCAGTTGCAGTTTGTGAAGGAGTTTGTGGGGGAGCCGAAAAGAAGTTACAGTAATCCAGATGAGACGTGATGTGGACGAGAATGGCGGCAGTGTGGGGGGTAAGGGAGGAGCGAAGACGGTTTATAGAGTGAAGATGAAAGTAGGCGGACCGGGTAATCTTATTGATGTGAGCCTGAAAAGAGAGTGAGCTGTCGAGGATGACACCCAGACTCTTGACCTGAGGAGAAGGGGAAACTGTGGCGCCGTCAATAGTTACAGAAAAACTGCTGCTTTTGGAGATAGTGGATTTGGTGCCAACAAGGAGAAGTTACGTTTTATTGCCGTTAAGTTTAAGGAAATTGGAGGTGAACCACGATTTGATTTCTGAGAGGCAGAGGGTAAGGGAGGAAGGTAGGAGAGAGGAGTTTGGTTTATTGGACATGTAGAGCTGGGTGTCATCCGCAAAGCAGTGAAACTGAATACCAAATTTATGAAAAATATTACCGAGGGGGAGGAGATAGATAATGAACAGGTGGGGCCCCAGGACAGAGCCCTGGGGCACGCCTGACTTGACTGGGGAAGGTGTCGAGGAAAAGGATTTTAGCTGAACGAATTGAGTGCGGCCGGTGAGGTAAGAGTGGAACCAGCAGATGGGGGTGTGAGTGATACCCAAGGAAGACAGTCTATTGAGGAGGATAGAATGAGAAATGGTGTCAAAAACTGCACTCAAATCAAGGAGAATGAGAATGGAAACTAAACCAGAATCAGCAGCAATAAGTAAATCATTTGTGATTTTGATGAGAGCTGTTTCTGTGCTGTGGTGAGGACGGAAGCAAGATTGAAATTGTTCATAGAGGTCATTGCAGGTGAGATGGGAGCGGAGCTGAGATGCAACGGTTTTCTCTAGAATTTTGGAAATGAAGGGGAGATGAGAAATGGGACGGAGATTATTGAAATCATTGGGATCTGAACCAGCTTTCTTCAGTATAGGACTGACTGAAGCGGATTTAAAGAGGGAGGGGACCGTTCCAGATGATAATGAGGAATGAATAATGGCTGTTATAAAGGGAAGCAGAGAGGAGAGGCAGGATTTGACTAAAACTGTCGGAAGAGGATTTAGCTGACAGGTGGAAAGCTTGGACTGAGTGATAAGATCTGATAGTTCTGAGGGATGGGGGAGTTTAAAGGAGGAGAATTGTGAGGAAAATTCGAAGAAATCAGAGGAGGGAAGGGAGGGGCAGGGTAACGAGAGACGGATTCGATCAACCTTATTGAAAAACTGAAGGAGAGAGTTACAGGTTTCTGAAGAGTAAAGATGGATGGGTAAGGAGTCAGGAGGCTGAAAGATGCTGTTCAGGATGGAAAATAATGTTTTAGTATTGCTGGAGTTGGAGCTAATGAGACCGGAGTAGTACTGAGATTTAGCATGAGAGATGGAGTCCTTGTATAGAGAAATCTGAGCATGATATATATATATATATGTGGATGGTGAGTTTTCTTGAAGAGTCTTTCAAGCCTTCGGTTCGTGGCTTTCAAGGAGCGTAGGGCAGGGGTAAACCATGGAGCAGACTGGGTGAAAAAGACAGGACGGATTTTGATGGGAGCAAGTGAATTGAGAATATTAGTCAAACCATTATTGCATTGAGAGACAAAATCATCAGGACTGAAAGATAAATCTGGGGGAAGGGTGGCAATGCTGGAGGAAAGGGAGCATAGATCAATGTCCTTAATATTGCAAAATGAAATGATACGGGCTGACTTGATAACTGAGAAATGAAGGGGAAAAGAAAAGGAATGAGGGAGTGGTCCGTGAAAGGGAGCTGATCAGCTGTACAATCGGAGCGGGTCAGGCCAGAGCAGCATATTAGATCCAGGGTACCTCTAGTGTGAGTGGGAAAATCAGCACATTGATGAAAACTGAAGCTGTCCAGTGATGAGGAGAAATCTTTGGTGAGAGGGAGATCCATGTTGTCCATATGTATATTAAAATCACCGAGTAAAATTACATTTGGAGTGAGAGCGGAGAGATGGGTGAGAAGAACATAAAATTCATTTAAAAAGTCAGAGCTGAACTTGGGTGGACGATAAATGGTGGGTCGGGCCAGGTAACTGACAGGTGAGACATTCCAGAGAGGTGAAAGGATGAAGACATACGGGAAGGACCTTCCAGGTCTCGCGATAGAGAATTGCGAGACCACCGCCGCGGCCCAACCCACATGGAGAGGATGAGACTTAAAAAAAAATACTGCAGGCAATCAGTAGGAGGCCAGTTATGTCCCTGTATTCAGCTTTGTGCGATCTATGGTTCAAACCTTTCGACAAACAGATCCAAATGAATCTAAATTCTTGTAATGAAAAGATGTCAGTTTGCCGAGGTCCCAATCTTCTTTCAATTCATATTCCATAAAAATCTAGAATAAGTGCATGGAGGCGACTCTACAAACTTGCCTGGCAAGACAGTATTTGGGTCGTTAAGGGCTAATGGTCAGGGCTACGTGGCAAGTACACATTGTACACTGGTTTGCTTTATCTAATAGGCAAGGGGAATGAGGGGGTGGTCAGAGAATGGCCACGTGAGGAAGGCAGCATTTCAGTCTGGGAGAGCAGCTGCAGTCAAGTGTTTGACTCCCACAGAGAGAGGCCTCTCTGACTCCAACATTTTTCAGTTTGATCGTGCAGAAGCAACAGTGAAAAAGTCTGTCCCATGACAAATGAATCACTCTGAAGTCACTCAGCACAGACAAACCAAAGAACAAGGGTTTTTAACATTCAGGTTATGATATGGAGAAAACCAGAACACAGGAAATTCTTGCTTACGCGTGGTAGTCTTTTACACAGTAGATCTTGTTTTCAGTGTCCACAGTGAAGGGAACACCATTGAGGCTCTCCTTACAGATCACACAGCAGAAACAGGCAGGGTGGTACGATTTCCCGAGAGCCTGCAGGATCTACAGGCAGAAATGAGTTATCAGATAATAATGCAGCTTCCACCCTGTCTTGCTCATTCAGTCCAAGTCCAAAACATTTTTTTAAAACATAAAGGACCACTGCTTAATGAGTGAAAGTGTCACTGAATGAGATTAGGATTCACCAGCATAACAGAATAATTATTCTAATAATTAATAATATTAATTAATAATAATTCGAATAATAATTACTCTGTGAAGAATAATTCCTAATTGTTGTAATTTTTGGACTACTGTGTGAACATAGGTCTCACCCCTAACCTAAAAAGGAGATTTACAGCACTTGTGTCTTCTGAATAACGTGTGTCTACGTTGTAAAATGTTTACAGAAAACTTTATTTGGAACCTTTAATTAAATTCGTACCATAAAGGCTTTTTCTCAGCAGTGCCTGTAACACAGCTGGTTAAACCATCTCCAACGTCTCATCATTGATGCCAGGCGGTAACACTTTACAATACTGGTTACAAAATTTGCTTACCTACTAAGGAACTAGTGAGGAACGAATCAAGGACTCATGATTCATTAATGATTACCTAAGCTTCGCACTCTCCCTACATCTAATATATTAGACAATGATTCATGAATGATTACTTAATGGTTGATCCGTGATAAAATGAATGATTAATTAATGATTACCTAATCTTCACACCCACCTTACATTGGATTTGTTCGCTACTGATTCATGAATTACTTAATGGTTGATCTGTCATAAAATGACTAGGTACCTAATCAGGCATTCATTATTTAGGAATGCCTCACCTGCTGACGACCTGGAATTTATTCCTTGATGATGAGTATTGTTGCAATGGTAACAAACTGGCAAAACACAGTTTTGTAATAGCAGAAAAAGTTCTCATTGAATTTTTCTGTAGGGCTACAGTAAAACCTGATAATGATTAATAAATCATTACCTAAGGAGTAACTTACCATTACTTAAGCTTTTTGTGACCCCTCAAGTAAAGTAAAACCTCATAATGAATAATGAATCATTACGTCATCAGTAACTTACAGCTGGTGCGATATTTTTGGGTTGGGCTGCATAAATCCAATGAAATGACCGTCAAAACATTTGTATTGATGAGTTAAAACCTATATTAGAAAAAAACATTTTCAATTTCTGTTAAATATTTAACGAAGACTTGATTCAATCATAAATTAAAAACATAATCACCAGAACAGGTTGATCTAGTCAGCTAAACAGGCACATTTTTTGTATTAATTGAATTGAATGATATTTATTGTCATTGCACAGGTACAACAAAATTACAATGGAGACATATTTTCACTCTCACGCCCCAAGGCAGCCACTTTGGGCGCCAAATCAGAGTATAAGATACACATACATAAACACTATATTACCAAAAGTATTCGCTCACCCATTCAAATGATCAGAATCAGGTGTCCTAATCACTTGGCCTAGCCACAGGTGTATAAAGTCAAGCACTCAGGCATGCAGACTGTGAAGCAAGACATTTGTGAAAGAATGGGCCGCTCTCAGGAGCTCAGTGAATTCCAGCGTGGAACTGTCATAGGATGCCACCTGTGCAACAAATCCAGTTGTGAAATTTCCTCGCTCCTAAATATTCCACAGTCAACTGTCAGCTCTATTATAACAAAATAGAAGCGTTTGGGAACAACAGCAACTCAGCCACGAAGTGGTAGGCCACGTAAAGTGACGGAGAGGGGTCAGCGGATGCTGAAGCGCATAGTGCAAAGAGGTCGCCGACTTTCTGCACAGTCAATTGCTACAGAGCTACAAACTTCATGTGACCTTCAGATTAGCCCAAGTACAGTACGCAGAGAGCTTCATGGAATGGTTTTCCATGGCCGAGCAGCTGCAGCCAAGCCACACATCACCAAGTGCAATGCAAAGCGTCGGATGCAAAGGTGTAAAGCACGCCGCCACTGGCGCCACTCACGCTTTTCCATTTGGCAATCTGATGGACGAGTCTGGGTATGGAGGTTGCCAGGAGAACGGTACAATTCATACTGCATTGTGCCGACTGTGAAATTTTTGGAGGAGGAATTATAGTGTGGGGTTGTTTTTCAGGAGCTGGGCTTGGCCCCTTAGTTCCAGTGAAAAGAACTTTGAATGCTTCAGGATACCAAAGCATTTTGGACAATTCCATGCTCCCAACCTTGTGGGAACAGTTTGGAGCGAGCCCCTTCCTCTTCCAACATGACTGTGCACCAGTGCACAAAGCAAGGTCCATAAAGACATGGATGACAGAGTCTGGTGTGGATGAACTTGACTGGCCTGCACAGAGTCCTGACCTGAACCCAATAGAACACCTTTGGGATGAATTGGAGCGGAGACTGAGAGCCAGGCCTTCTCGACCAACATCAGTAGTAGCTACGTTTACATGCGCCAAATTTCCCCAATCTGATTAAAATCTTGGTCAATCGGAATTCCCAAATCCCTGTTTACATGGACACTAACTAAAATTATCTGATCAGGCCATGAGTACACATGCACCAAGCACTCAATCAGGTTAAATGAGTTGAGCATGCGCAAAGCGAGTTGTCTTTCCGGGGGAAGAAAAAAAAGTAAACAAACTCCCTCCTTTCTGCACGTCTTTCCCGCCCCATCGTGTGCTCGATCTGACTCACATTATCCCCTATATGGACCTTCTGCGGGTGATTACCGTTATGTTTGGGTTTTTACTGGTCGCATTAACCAAGCTAGAGGCTGAATACATATTGCTACTGCTCCTCCACCACAGGAGAGGAGAGCAGGATGACAGGATGACTGCGCCAGCAGACCACTTCTGTTTACTTCCCGCTATGTTTTCTACTTGGGTCTGCGAAAGCGGAAAGACGTCACGCTGAAGTTGTACGCATGCGCAGTGGGCTTTTTTCACCCTTTCTTTCCGAATGGGTGTATACATGCACGTCTATCCAAATGAAGATCGGACAAAACCACCCCTCTCGATCGGAAGTAAATTTCATTCTGATCAGGCTGCATTGGATCAAAACATTCTGATTGACATGTTTACATGACGTATTTTTTTCCGATTGGGCATTTATTCCGATTAAATGTGCCCATGTAAACGTAGCTAGTGTGTGACCTCAGCAATGCACTTTTGTAAGAATGGTCAAAAGTTCCTATAAACACTCTCCTCAACCTTGTGGACAGCCTTGCCAGAAGAGTTGAAGCTGTAATAGCTGCAAAAGGTGGACCGACATCATATTGAACTCTATGGGTTAGGAATGTGGATGAGGTACGACTCTCACATCACACCTCTGAGCTGGGCCCATCGTAGATGGACCTGATACGTGAATGATTGGGCCCCGCCCGCCCTCGACGCTTTATTTGCGTATTAAAAATATAGAACAAAGAAGTCCGTAGGAATCTTCACTGGACACTCAGTGAACCCAAGGAGGGAATTTCCTTCTGGGGCTCCTATTCTTCTGCAATCATCTGAGACATCTCTGATAGGACTTCACTATCTATCAAACAAGGTGTTCTTCAAGCATTTGCAATCGATCTCCACATGGATCCTGCACCTTCCTGATAATTGACCAATAGTAGAGGAGTAGAGGGGCAGCCCTCCTCATTTGCATATAATGAGGCACAAATGCATGTTTAAGGAAAAGGAAAAACAAAATATATATTTTTCTTTGCAAAAATGCACATATGGGGCAGCCGTGGCTCAGGTGGTAGAGCGGGTCGTCCGGCAACCGGACGGTCGCCAGCCCAAATCCCCCCCCATGCCCAGAGAAAAAAGATTGCCTGGTCGTTGTGTCCTTGGGCAAGACACTTAACCCACCTTGCCGGTTTGGTGGTGGTCAAGAGGGTCCAGAGGCACCAGCGTCTGACAGCCTTGCCTGTGTCAGTGTGTGTCCCAGGACAGCTGTGGCTACAACATATGTGTAGTTCATCATCACCAAACGTGTGCGTGTGAATTGGTGAATGATATACTGTAGTGTGAAGCGCCTTGGGGGTCGTAGGACCCGAGTAAAGCGCCATAGAAGTACATGACATTTACCATTTACATATAAGGAAAAAGAACAACAATATATATTTTTTAGTCAGTTGAAAATGCATGTATAAAGAAAAGGAAAAACAAAATATATAAATTTTTTTGCAAAAATGCAGTAATAGGAAACGGAAAAACTAGTGCTGTCAAACAATTAAAATATTTAATCGCGATTAATCGAATTTATGTCCAAGTTAATTCGCAATTAAGCTTGATTAATCGCACATTATCTAGTTCACGTGTCCCTTGATTTCTTTTTTGTCCCAGCTATTTTTTTTTTCTCATTTTAATGCTCTTATGGAAGAGTGGATCAGCTTGCTTTGTGCAAATGTTTTTTTTGACAGTCATTCACAGTTGGAGAAAATGATCTCACACACAATATAACACTGTTCAACAGAAGGCTGAAGAAAAAAGTGTCACATAAGCCATCTCTTCAACAGGGATCAAAACAGGGGGATACGAAATAAAATAAAGTGCACATGTTAAGGTAAATCAGGCAAAATAGCCTGTAGTGCAATTAAATGATGGTTTAACATATTCTTTCAAGTTTGTTTTGAACGTAACAATAAGGCCACAGCTCTCTCACGGAACGGAATATTTCAGGGTGCTGAGAAATCCTGTTCCCCCCTGTAACTTTGACATAAAACTGAACTGAATAGTTCTAGAACTGAATTTTATGTTCTTCTCACCCATCTCTCCGCTCTCACTCCAAATGTAATTTTACTCGGTGATTTTAATATACATATGGACAACATGGATCTCCCTCTCACCAAAGATTTCTCCTCATCACTGGACAGCTTCAGTTTTCATCAATGTGCTGATTTTCCCACTCACACTAAAGGTACCCTGGATCTAATATGCTGCTCTGGCCTGACCCGCTCCGACTGTACAGCTGATCAGCTCCCTTTCACGGACCACTCCCTCATCTCCTTTTCTTTTCCCCTTCATTTCTCAGTTATCAAGTCAGCCCGTATCATTTCATTTTGCAATATTAGGGACATTGATCTATGCTCCCTTTCCTCCAGCATTGCCACCCTGCCCCCAGATTTATCTTTCAGTCCTGATGATTTTGTCTCTCAATGCAATAATGGTTTGACTAATATTCTCAATTCACTTGCTCCCATCAAAATCCGTCCTGTCTTTTTCACCCAGTCTGCTCCATGGTTTACCCCTGCCCTACGCTCCTTGAAAGCCACGAACCGAAGGCTTGAAAGACTCTTCAAGAAAACTCACCATCCACATATATATATATATATATATCATGCTCAGATTTCTCTATACAAGGACTCCATCTCTCATGCTAAATCTCAGTACTACTCCGGTCTCATCAGCTCCAACTCCAGCAATACTAAAACATTATTTTCCATCCTGAACAGCATCTTTCAGCCTCCTGACTCCTTACCCATCCATCTTTACTCTTCAGAAACCTGTAACTCTCTCCTTCAGTTTTTCAATAAGGTTGATCGAATCCGTCTCTCGTTACCCTGCCCCTCCCTTCCCTCCTCTGATTTCTTCGAATTTTCCTCACAATTCTCCTCCTTTAAACTCCCCCATCCCTCAGAACTATCAGATCTTATCACTCAGTCCAAGCTTTCCACCTGTCTGCTAAATCCTCTTCCGACAGTTTTAGTCAAATCCTGCCTCTCCTCTCTGCTTCCCTTTATAATAGCCATTATTCATTCCTCATTATCATCTGGAACGGTCCCCTCCCTCTTTAAATCCGCTTCAGTCAGTCCTATACTGAAGAAAGCTGGTTCAGATCCCAATGATTTCAATAATCTCCGTCCCATTTCTCATCTCCCCTTCATTTCCAAAATTCTAGAGAAAACCGTTGCATCTCAGCTCCGCTCCCATCTCACTAGTCATCCAGACTAATGGAAGAAGAAGATAGACAGAGTCCCTTTATGATTTTTTAAGAGATCGTAACGTTTCCGAGAAACATATTTCTGCACTGAGGAGTGAGAAATTAAGTAAAGCATGTAAAATACTTAGCCTGCATGAGTGGTAAATGGCCTGTAATAGCGTTTTGTTTAGTCAGAGGAGGAAGCGCTTCATACATTCATTCACTCTCACGCACATTCATACACTGAAATTATAATCGATTGAAATACTGTTCTTAACACAGTATATTACTGAATGCATCTGCAGTGCAGTGGTACCGTATTTTAACGCAGAGAAAAACCCTGCTATCTTCATACTTCCTGTTGTCATTGGCAACCTATAACCAATCCGTTATAACGTCAATCAGCTGTGCCTTTTACCACTGGAAATGACATGTACAGTGGGGCAAAAAAGTATTTAGTCAGCCACCAATTGTGTAAGTTCTCCCACTTAAAAAGATCAGAGAGGCCTGTAATTTTCATCATAGGTATACCTCAACTATGAGAGACAAAATGAGGAAAAAAAATCCAGAAAATCACATTGTCTGATTTTTAAAGAATTTATTTGCAAATTATGGTGGAAAATAAGTATTTGGTCAATAACAAAAGCTAATCTCAATACTTTGTTATATAGCCTTTGTTGGCAATGACAGAGGTCAAACGTTTTCTGTAAGTCTTCACAAGGTTTTCACACACTTTCAGTCTTAATGTAGGATTAATTTATGATTTATGATAGCGATTTGAGAATTTATCTCTCACTAAAAAAAAAAATAAATAAATAAATATATATATTTTTGATACACTTGATGTATCAGCGTCGGAATTAAACTGGACTCCAAACAGTCCGCCTCCTTATATTTTTTTCCTCCTCTTTGAATTCTTGCTTGTATGTTCTCTCAATGTAAGTCGCTTTGGATAAAAGCGTCTGCTAAATGACAGTAGTAGTAGTAGTAGTACTTTATGCATTTGTGCCTCATTATACAGTGGGGCAAAAAAGTATTTAGTCAGCCACCAATTGTGTAAGTTCTCCCACTTAAAAAGATCAGAGAGGCCTGTAATTTTCATCATAGATACACCTCAACTATGAGAGACAAAATGGGGAAAAAAAATCCAGAAAATCACATTGTCTGATTTTTAAAGAATTTATTTGCAAATTATGGTGGAAAATAAGTATTTGGTCAATAACAAAAGNGCTCCAAACTCCACTATGGCCAAGACCAAAGAGCTGTCAAAGGACACCAGAAACAAAATTGTAGACCTTCACCAGGCTGGGAAGACTGAATCTGCAATAGGTAAGCAGCTTGGTGTGAAGAAATCAACTGTGGGAGCAATTATTAGAAAATGGAAGACATACAAGACCACTGATAATCTCCCTCGATCTGGGGCTCCACGCAAGATCTCACCCCGTGGGGTCAAAATGATCACAAGAACGGTGAGCAAAAATCCCAGAACCACACGGAGGGACCTAGTGAATGACCTGCAGAGAGCTGGGACCAAAGTAACAAAGGCTACCATCAGTAACACACTACGCCGCCAGGGACTCAAATCCTGCAGTGCCAGACGTGTCCCCCTGCTGAAGCCAGGACACGTCCAGGCCCGTCTGCGGTTTGCTAGAGAGCATTTGGATGATCCAGAAGAGGATTGGGAGAACATCATATGGTCAGATGAAACCAAAATAGAACTTTTTGGTAGAAACTCAACTTGTCGTGTTTGGAGGGGAAAGAATGCTGAGTTGGATCCAAAGAACACCATACCTACTGTAAAGCATGGGGGTGGAAACATCATGCTTTGGGGCTGTTTTTCTGCAAGGGGACCAGGACGACTGATCCGTGTAAAGGAAAGAATGAATGGGGCCATGTATCGTAAGATTTTGAGTGAAAACCTCCTTCCATCAGCAAGGGCATTGAAACTGAGACGTGGCTGGGTCTTTCAGCATGACAATGATCCCAAACACACCGCCCGGGCAACGAAGGAGTGGCTTCGTAAGAAGCATTTCAAGGTCCTGGAGTGGCCTAGCCAGTCTCCAGATCTCAACCCCATAGAAAATCTCTGGAGGGAGTTGAAAGTCCGTGTTGCCCAGCGTCAGCCCCAAAACATCACTGCTCTAGAGGAGATCTGCATGGAGGAATGGGCCAAAATACCAGCAACAGTGTGTGAAAACCTTGTGAAGACTTACAGAAAACGTTTGACCTCTGTCATTGCCAACAAAGGCTATATAACAAAGTATTGAGATTAACTTTTGTTATTGACCAAATACTTATTTTCCACCATAATTTGCAAATAAATTCTTTAAAAATCAGACAATGTGATTTTCTGGATTTTTTTTCCTCATTTTGTCTCTCATAGTTGAGGTATACCTATGATGAAAATTACAGGCCTCTCTGAACTTTTTAAGTGGGAGAACTTACACAATTGGTGGCTGACTAAATACTTTTTTGCCCCACTGTAATTTACTGAAATGTTGATTTCACACAAATAAGCCTGATATGTTTATAAAGAATACCTGTATTCTACACAATGAAGGTTAAGCCACATAAGCTTTACCGAGCTCCGCTACCTTACTTCACCCGGACCACTAGTATTCTGTCTTGTGTGAATGACAAAGTACCCACAGGTTCAGGTTCAGCCTGACTGGTGGCGTGTTCCCCCGAGGAAGGAAGTGACACCATGAAAAAAGGCCGCCAACATAAAAGATTTAATCTAATCTTTCTTTAGAAAACTAAACTATATATGTTTTTTTTTTTTTTTTTTTCTCGTTATAACGAGTTTGATATCTCGTAAAAACAAGAAATGTTCTCGTTTTAATGAGATGATGCTTCTAAATTTATTTCTCAGCTCTGGCAGTACTACGTTTCCGTACTTATCTTATGAAAAGGCACTATCTTGAAATGTGGTTTTGGCAAACACAAAAGAATAAAATTAAAAATGTTAATCGTTTATTTATCTAAAAACAAGCCTTTAATGTCTCCAGAAATGTTATTGAAACTGTTATGGCTGGAACCTTATTATAATGAACAACTGTAACTTTATTCTAATAAAAAAACTGTGAATGTTTTTCAGGTGTGTGACACCATCCTGCTGCACATTGAGAGCGTTTGGCCTTCACTCAGCATCTCGTCGGTGCCAATGTGTTGCATGGAGAACTGTTTCCACTGCACAGTGGGAGGTTTCCTGAGGTGCACTGGACACAACTGTGGAGGCTTATCCAGTGCTGGACAATTAAAATGACCAAACATATTTAATGTTTGCATTGTGTTAAATATTACTTAAAATACAATATTTAATGTTAATACAAAAAATGTGCCTATTTGGCTGACTGGATTAACCTGTTCTGGTGATTTTGTTTTTTTAAATTTATGATTGAATAAAGTCTTTGTTAAATATTTAAGAACTGAGGGAAGTTTAGGAGGCACAATAAAAAAAGAAACATCTTATTTACAATGTTTGCAGGACATTGTTTTCATTTCCTAATTTAATGGCATTATGTGTGTGTTTTTATTTTGGAATAGATTAAACAGTTGACTCTTCTCTCTGAATCTTGCTCCAAAAATTGCTAATTTAGGTTAAAGCAACCCAGAGTTTCTTTAAGGTTGTTAATCACAGTTACACACCCACCATGTCCATGATCAGATGTCCACATGTGTTGCACCTGTCAGCAGAGTGCTGGAACCCAGAGTACTGGAACATAAAAACTGAATTTAGTTTCTTCTGAGAAAGAGATCTCTGTCCTTCAGTCTAAGACTCTAAGTGCTGAAAAAAAAAACAGAAATCATCTCTTATGAAGAAACCAAAGTAATCTGTCAGTTTAAATGGCCTGCCAGAATAAATAGGTCGGTGAACAGATAAAAACACAGAAAAAGAGATAAAATGTTTGTAATAAAACACAAGGAGCACTGACTGGCTGAAGTCAAATGGCATATAGTCCATGTAGGTTTTTAACAGAATCCTAACATTCTGCTTTCTGAAAGTCTGAAATGTGTGCAAAGTGCATGTAACCGCTCTCACACTGGTGAATATTGGGACACTGACACAATTCAAACATTTTTTGTACTGTACACAATGGTTTTGAAATGAAACAAAGAACATTCTAAGAATGGCAAAAGAATGTTCTATAACTGCAGACTGTCAAGTAGAGGAGGGTATTTACATCCAAATCAGGTGTAGGAATTACAAAGGTTTGCATATGTGCCTCCCACTTGTTAAGGGACCAAAAGTAATGGAATAGAATAATCATAAATCAAACTTTTACTGTTGGACTTGGTTGCAAATCCTTTGCAGTCAATTATAGCCTGAAGTCTGGAATGTATGGACATCCCCAAATGATGGGTTTCATCCCTGGTGGTGCTCTGCCAGGCCTCTGGTCGCTCATCTTCAGTTTCTACTTCTTGGGCCATTTTATCTTCAGTATTGTCTTCAGCAAGTGTAATGCATGTTCAATCGGATTCAGGTCAGGTGATTGAATTGGCCATTGCATAACATTCCATTTCTGCCTTAAAAAGCTCTTTTGCAGTGTGCTTTGGGTCATTGTCCATCTGTACTGTAAAGAGCCATCAAATGAGTTTCGAAGCATTTGGCTGAATATGAGCAGAGAATATTGCCCGAAATACTTCAGAATTCATCATGCTGCTTTTGTCAGCAGTCACATCATCAATAAATACAAGAGAAACAGTTCCATTGGCAGCCATATATGCCCATACTACCACCAGCATGTTTCACTGATGAGGTGGTATGCTGAGGATCATGCTCTTCTCTTCCCATCACTCTGGTGCAAGTTGATCTTGGTCTAATCTGTCCATAGAATGTTATTCCATTCCATTTATTTGATAGAGCACATTTAAAAACAGCATGTGAGCTGACCAAAGTGCTGCACAGGGATAGCACATAAAGTTAATAAGCATTAAAGGAGAAGATAAAAACAGCAGAAACATGGCAAATACAGCAAACAATAAAACAGATACAAATCAATAAAACAAGAATAGAAAGTAAAAATAAAATCTGGTTATAATAGCTAGACACTAAAAGCAAGGGAGTAAAAGTAGGTCTTTAAGCGGGACTTGAATGCTACGATGGAGGGGGAGAGTCTGATATCCAGCGGGAAATCATTCCAGAGTTTAGAAGCAGAGATTGAAAAAGCTCGTTCACCGCGGGTTTTGCAGCGCAGACGGGGAATCTGTAATAGATGGAGGTCACCTGAATGAAGAGTCCTGCGTGGCACATAAAGAGTTAATAGCTCTGCAAGGTACGCTGGTACTAAGCCATTCAACGCCTTAAAAACAAACAGTAAAATTTTAAAACGTATCCAATAGTGCACAGGGAGCCAGTGAAGTCTTGCAAAAATCGGAGTGATGTGCTGCCGGCGGCCCGTATTTGTCAAGAATGTTGTCTCAAGGTGGCGCCATTTCAGAATGGGTTTTAATTTGGACAGACATCTCAACTGATAAAAACAGGATTTAACCATGAGGTTAAAGTGAGGGTCCATTTTTAAAGCCGAATCCATTTTGATACCAAGGTTAACGATTTTTTGGCTAATTTTAAAAGGGACTGCAGAAAAATCAGGAATGGGGTAAGATGAGCCATTGGGGGTGAAAACAATAAACTCTGTTTTTGTACCATTCAGCAGCAGAAAATTGGCTGCAAGCCAGTCCTTAACCTCACTCAGGCAGTCAAGGAGTGGTTGGACCGAGGTGCAAGCTTTCAGGGGAACATAAATCTGACAGTCGTCCACATAAAGGTGATACTTTATATTAAACTTGCTAAAAATCAGTCCCAGTGGAAGGATGTAAATACTAAAAGGGGGCCAAGAATGGACCCCTGCAGCACACCCCAAGGAAGAGCAGCAGAGGGAGATGAACAATCATCCATCCTGACTCTAACGGACCTGTCACAGAAATAGGAACGGAACCAGTCAAGCGCTGATCCCTTAATGTGACCAGATTTTCAAGGCGGGACAATAAAATGTCATGGTCAACCGTGTCGAATGCAGCTGAGAGGTCCAACATCACCAAAGCAACATGGGAACCGGTGTCAGTAGCTAAAATAATATCATTAAAAACCCGAATGTGAGCAGATTCTACACTGTGATATCTAAAACACCAAGATTGTTTAGGTGAGAAGACACTTTTTTTTTAAAAACCCTCTGGTTCCCGTAATAATGCTAGCGAAGTATTTATTTCTAGAATTCATGAAGGCTCTCATCTAGGGCATTTCTGAAAAGTTCATAAGAAATAGAAAGTTTATTCTTCTTCCATCTGCGTTCAAGCCTTCTGCATAATCTTCTGAGTTCGTGCGTGTCAGAATTTAAACAAGGGTCTAATTTTGGTTTAGGACGTCTAACTTTTAAAGGAGCGACGGTATCCATCACCATGAGACAGACAGACTGGAAAAGCTGCAAAGCATCATCTGGATTGGTGCACGATGGGGGAGTGGAAGAAAGTTCAGAAAAAGAAGCACAAAATCTGTCTGCCGTAGCTGGGGTAATAACCCGTGACCGGCGGAGCACCACAGGCCTCTTCCTACAGCTCACTGGACAATCAAAATCAAACAAAACTGGAAAGTGATCAGAGATTGCCGTTTCATCAACAGACAGCTTGTTAATGTGTAACCCATAAAACATCACAAGATCTAAAATATGCAACTATTTATGGGTGGGAACTGACACAGCTTGCGTTAGACCAAAAGAATCAAGTGTTTCAATAAAATCTTTCACAAGAGGCTTTGCAGGACAGCAAACGTGAACATTAAAATCTCCCATGATCAGGACTCGTTCATATTTTGTTGTTATTACTGCTAAAAATTCAGACCATTCTTCAATGAAGTCCTTATTAGATTTAGGAGGGCGATAAACAAGCACACACAGGGTTGGATGGGTTATCCCCAGTTCGAAAGTAATCAGTTCAAAACTATTAAATATATTACAGTACTGTGAAGGCTGTTTTAGATGACGTTTGGTCAACTCTAACCTGGTCTTTCTGTTTTTGAGGCTCACCAATGGTTTACATCTTGTGGTGAACCCTCTGTATTCACTCTGGTGAAGTCTTCTCTTGATTGTTGACTTTGAGACACATACACCTACCTCCTGGAGAGTATTGCTGATCTGGCCAACTGTTGTGAAGGGTGTTTCTTTTGCCCAGGAAAGAATTCTTAGGTCATCCACTACAGTTGTTTTCCGTGGTCGGCAGCACGTAGCGTTTTGCTCGTGCAATCAGCGTTTCACACACGTATCACTCGCATAAATTCAGCTGGTCCCAGGAGATGTGATTTCATCCGTACACACAACAAAAAGCAGGGAGAAAGATGACAACATGTATCCAGAAGGTATGTGGCTTATTTTCATACCACCTACGGACTTCAGACCCGTCACAGGTACTGTATTTTTCATAGTCTCACAAACGTAAATCCACAGTGTCCTTTTATTTGGAAACTTCCAGGTATTTTATGTTTCAGAAACGCCTGATTTCCTGTCTGGTCCAAACTAAGCTGCTGAGCTATATGCGTTTTAGAAGTGTATTGTGTAAAAATTAGAACTGCAACGTAATGCTCGCGACACTACGCTTCTGAGACGTGTCTCATGCGCACTGCTTCACGCCCAGTGGAAACAGCCTTCTTGAATTTAATGGCAGCTATCAGCTGCGCATTACACATCACTAACATTGCGCATTCAGTGGAAAGGGGGGATAAGAATGTTCCAAACAGTTGTTTTGGCCACGCCTAATGTTGTTGCTATCTCTCTAATGGGTTTGTTTTGTTTGTTTTTTTTCAGCCTAATGATGGCTTGCTTCACTGATAGTGGCAACTCTTTGGATCTCATCTTGAAAGTTAACACCAACAGATTCCAAATGCAAATGGCACACTGGAAATAAACCCTGGACCTTTTATCTGTACATTGTAATTGTGATAATGAGGGAATATCCCACACCTGGCTATGGAACAGCTGAGAAGCCAATTGTCCCAATACTTTTGTTCCTTAACAAGTTGGAGGTACATATGCAAACTGTTGTAATTCCTACATTGTTCACCTGATTTGGATGTAAATACCCTAAAACTAAACCTGACAGTCTGTAGTTATAGCACATAATGTTTGTTTCATTTCAAATCCATTGTGGTGATGTACACAACCAAAAATGTTTGAATTGTGTCAAAGTCCCAATATTTATGGACCTGATTGTACAAGACACATGTTTTCAGTGTAGGTCAGTGAACAGCACCTCACAGAAGACTTTTTTCCCCCCAGTCTTTATTGGAGTAGTAAGAAAACAACTGAACTGAGATCTACTGAATATTGGTTGTGTGGATCACCCACCAAAAAGTCTTCTTCACAGAAAATCTTTCCTCCAACATAGTAGAAAGCCTTTCCTCGCAGCCTTCGATCTGCAGAAATAGGAGAGCTTTTTAAAAACATTAATTAACAAATTTAAGTCAAGTCAAATTTGTTTATAGAGTACTTTAACATACAGCATGACAACTGACCAAAGTGCTGTGCAGGAAATCAAGAAATAAAGCAAAATAAGAAACACAACAATGAACAAATACATAAAGAATAACGTTAGAAAGAAAAACAACACAATAAAAGAAAGGCTGTAAAATCAGGAAGGGTGTTGATACCAAAAGCTAACTTAAAATAATGGCCTTTCAGACAAGATTTAAACAAATTTACAGAGTTGGATTACCTCACAGAGAGTGGAATATTGTTCCATAATGTAGGACCAGCAAGTGAAAAAGCCAGTTCACCATGAGATTTATAATAGCAGATCAGCAGATCTCAATGCACAAGAGGTGTTGTAATTAATGAGCAGCTCAGAGAGATATGAAAAATGTATATAATTGATAATATAATTAATATAAAATTAAAAGAAAGAGAGCCATGATTTTAATCTCAGAAGAGTTTCACCAAGAGGACAGTGGTGATTAATCAATGCCATTTGAGCTAAAGGCTCCTCTTGAATTATTCACCATATCCTGCTGAATACCCAGCAGATAAATCAAACCCAGCAGATCTGTGGTGTCTTGATAGAATTCTGGAGGGACACAGAACAGGCTACGAAGAGACAAAGAGTACGCCTGGACTGTGCTTGTAGAAAAATGCTGATTGTGTCAAATTATCTTGCAGGTGCATCAGAGTAAACACTGCTCCAGTTGACTTCATGGCAACTACATGCCAAAGACCAGCACAACCTGCCAGTTTTTCCTTCATTGTTTCAACAATGAGTTGGAGCAATGAAAAATAATTTAGATTTAACATTTAGAATGAACAATGAAAAATGAGTTCTACATCATTGTTCTGTTTCCTGTCCGTGTATAATCTGGATGTTGCTGCTTAAACCACACACACATTCAATCTTTGTTCAGCTATTTTTGCTCAGGTCCCACAGGAAGCAGGAACATTCCTGACATTTTCTGAGTGGTAGGCTAAGGGGTGGGGGAACCGTCAGAGAATGGCAACCATATGTCAAGATGTTTGTCTGATCATTTATAACCTACAGCATGTCCAGACCACACATGACCAAAATAGAAAAGTTACTGGCTAACTTCAGGATTTTTCATATCATTTTTTGCCATTACTGCTAAAAAGGAAAAACTAAAGCCATAATGTTTTACTTCAGTAATGAGATAAAATCCTAAAGTGAAACCGTGTGACTCACTAAATTATATAAACCAGTATACAATGACATCCTCTGACTCTAAAATAATTTTGAACCTAAAGCATCCTCACCAAGGTCAAGGGACATGCAACAACTCAAGTAAGGGATGAGTTATTCAGATTACAAATTCAAACTGAGAAAATATTACTAACAGTTTCAGAGGAGCCCCAAAAAGAATAAGAGCAGGGTCAATGAAAGGAATTTATGAACTATTCCTCTTCTTTGGATTCTTGTCTTTTGTTCCCAGTGAGTCAGGGAGGGAAGGCTCTAAACTTTTTTTAAAGAGAAGGGAGCTTAATTTAATGTCAGGAGTCAAGGCTTATGGCTTGAAAAGCACCCAAAAGAACTGTGACTGTTATGCTTTCATAAAAATGTAAAACAACTGAGGGATAGGACAAAACTCCAAACTGTTTTCTAATTAAACCATTCTGAGTCCTCTTGTATAATCACATAAAAAAGTATTCAAAATGACCCAAATATTATTCCTGCCTTGCCTTTTTACCCCCTTAGCAACTCACTCTGGTGAGACATCCCCCTAAAAGAAAACCTTTTCAAATCCAAATTTCTAATTAAAATATACTTTAATCCAAGATTCAAGTCATTTCATGAACTAACAGAACGATTTAGGTCAAACTGACAGTGATGAATATCATGCACCTTGGTGACTTGACCTAAAATACTAATACTAGGCTTTTTTGCAGTAGGCTATGCGTATTATGATGTTAATCACAGTATTATTGTGTGATTTACGCAGATAATGTGGTTGTGGGTTGTGACTGTTAGACTTCGGCTCTCTGACCCCCCTCAGACACTTTGACTTCATGAAGCCACTAGAAACGTCCTCTTGCTCATTATCCTTGAAGGATTTTGTGGACGAAGAGAAGAAGAAGAAAGTTTATTTATATAGCACCTTGCACAGATAAAATCACAAAGTGCTTTACAAGAATAAAAACAGGTAAAACAAAGCATACATTAAAAAGACCAATGAACGAAAAGCTTGTCTAAAATGAAATGTCTTCAGCTGCTTTTTAAAGGATTCAACAGGACGCATGCAGGGATTATGGCAGGGTATTCCAAAGCTTTGGAGCCACAGCCTGAAAAGACATGTCACGAGCAGTTTGGCAAAGTTTATTGGCATGTGTGTTTACCCTGGCTGGGTGTGGTGGGATGCATTTATGCTTTCCCTGTCCATGTTGTATTCCATTTATCTCCACCCAGCTGATATAACAGCACCCACTGTCATCCTAGAAATGAACTGACCAGTGGGGGCCCCAAAACATTTCTACATTCCTCTCCAATCAAGATGTTTTTTCCCCTCATTGCCACTTAAAGAAAACATGGCCTCCCTTATGCCCTCTCATGGTGCAAACTATGAGTGGTATGTGGTGTGTAAACTTTGGTCCCCTCTGTGCCAGACATCAGCTTCAAGCTGGCTATGTCATCCCCTCTCTTTCGACAACATATTCCAGTGTTTTTAAACTTTGGGGCCCCCAGAAATATCTAGTAATTTATTACACAATTACAAATAAAATTAGTTATACTCATTGTTATTGTTTTTAATATAATGTCTTAGGACCCACTATAGTTTGCTTTTTGCTGTGTAGATGGACTGGAAAGACATCTTTAACACTTGCTTCAACAAACCCACTGTCATCTGGACAAAGCAAGCAGCAATAATCTTTGAATTCTCTAGTGCAATTAACAAAATAAAAACCACTTTTCAGCCTTCTTTACAGTGTAAATAACTCCAGAACACACAATAAACAGGAATAAGGACTACCTCACAGACCACAGTTTGTGAAACTAAAGGATTGTGTGTCTGCCCAGGTGTTCAGCAGCACAGGAGCACCAATGGTAACTGTACTCTCATTATTTCTTTTCACACGGTACACCTCAGACTTTCAGCACAAGTCAGAAACCGGTCATCTGTGGAAACACTGATTATTCTGCAAGTGTCAGATGGACCAGTTAAATTTTGAGTTTAAAGAGGCCATTCCATTAAAAATGTTTTTTCTGAGGTTTCTGTTGTGAAAACACCATAAAAAGTTTTCTTTCAGTTTTTATCTCTCAAACTACGCAGGTGGCGATAACACCCCAGTTTGAACGGCCTTTGTTTCGTCACAACTCCTTTGCTCAGCGTTCATCAGCTCCCGCAGTTGAGACCACGCCTAGCAAGCTGTAGCTAAAAGCTGTAGCATAAACATGTATCAAACCGAAAGAGACTCGGTGCGCTGTTGCCATGCGCAGTGAAGAAGGAAACAGGAAGCATTGCTCTCATAGGCTACTTTGTTGGCCACTCTGTGTCCAGCAAATTTGCATAATAAATATTGATGAGGTGACCCAGACAGATTGAAAGGTCTGTTAATCACCCTTCCTAACGTCTTTTAGATATAAAATGTTTCATATTACAGGTTAATACTTCAGAAATAACCGGAAAGTCATGAAATTTGTGTGAAACGGCCTCTTTAAGCCACATGCATAATTTTTAAGCTTAAGATTATGCTGACATATTTTGATGGAGATTCATAAAAATCTCTGGGAGTATTCGGATCTATTCCATCCACATGTGTGAAATGTCCAAAAGACAGTTTTTCAGAGATAACTGAATCTCTGTATCGTTCAGCACATGAGACCAAGAGGCTCTGTTGCTCCTAAAGGGATAATACTTAATGAGGGCATTGGACAGAGCTAACATTTTGAATGGTTGAAACTAAGAAATGGGGGAGCTGTTAATGCAATAAGTTACATCCAGATATTTCACCACTCTGGTATGTTGAAGTTTTAAACAAGATTCATCCTTCTATGTTTAGTCCTGATCTGATCATGAATGTGGATTTTAGAAAAACAAATACACTATATTACCAAAAGTATTTGCTCACCTGCCATTACTCATACTATGAACTGAAGTGCCATTCCATTCCTAACCCATAGAGTTCAATATGATGTCGGTCCACCTTTTGCAGCTTTTACAGCTTCAACTCTTCTGGGAAGGCTGTCCACAAGGTTGAAGAGAGTGTTTAAAGGAATTTTTGACCATTCTTCCAAAAGTGCATTGGTGAGGTCACACACTGATGTTGGTCGAGAAGGCCTGGCTCTCAGTCTCCGCTCCAATTCATCCCAAAGGTGGTCGGTCGGGTTCAGGTCAGGACTCTGTGCAGGCCAGTCAAGTTCATCCACACCAGACTCTGTCATCCATGTCTTTATGACCGTGCTTTGTGCACTGGTGCACAGTCATGTTGGAAGAGGAAGGGGCTCGCTCTAAACTGTTCCCACAGGGTTGGGAGCATGGAATTGTCCAAAATGCTTTGGTATCCTGAAGCATTCAAAGTTCCTTTCACTGGAACTAAGGGGCCAAGCCCAGCTCCTGAAAAACAACCTCACACCATAATTCCTCCTCCACCAAATTTCACAGTCGGCACAATGCAGTCTGAAATGTACCGTTCTCCTGGCAACCTCCAAACCCAGACTCGTCCATCAGATTGCCAAATGGAAAAGCGTGATTCATCGCTAATGCTTTACACCATTGCATCCGACGCTTTGCATTGCACTTGGTGATGTGTGGCTTGGCTGCAGCTGCTTGGCCATGGAAACCATGAAGCTCTCTGCGTACTGTACTTGGGCTAATCTGAAGGTCACATGAAGTTTGTAGCTCTGTAGCAAATGAC
Organism: Pachypanchax playfairii; assembly: GCA_006937955.1. Lineage (NCBI taxonomy): Eukaryota > Metazoa > Chordata > Actinopteri > Cyprinodontiformes > Aplocheilidae > Pachypanchax > Pachypanchax playfairii. Next base: position 628,006 of record SSNP01000226.1, on the reverse strand, counting down.
TGTGCAGAAAGTCGGCGACCTCTTTGCACTATGCGCTTCAGCATCCGCTAACCCCTCTCCGTCACTTTACGTGGCCTACCACTTCGTGGCTGAGTTGCTGTTGTTCCCAAACACTTCCATTTTGTTATAATGGAGCTGACAGTTGACTGTGGAATATTTAGGAGCAAGGAAATTTCATGACTGGATTTGTTGCACAGGTGGCATCCTATGAGAGTTCCATGCTGGAATTCACTGAGCTCCTGAGAGCGGCCCCTTCTTTCACAAATGTCTTGCTTCACAGTCTGCATGCCTGAGTGCTTGACTTTATACCCCTGTGGCCAGGCCAAGTGATTAGGACATCTGATTCTGATCATTTGAATGGGTGAGCGAATACTTTTGGTAATATAGTGTATATTGAAGGCGAAACATCAGATTTTGATGTGCTGCTGTGGCTACACCTTACAACTTAGAGCCTTGATTAAGCCTTGATCTTTAGTGTTAGAACATCTCATTGGCTGTTAGTTAAACCAGGTTGAAGTAGATATTTTAAAGGAGGCTAGGGTATGATCTCAAACAGTAAAGCAGGGCACTTCCGGTTTCTGGAGGGCAGAGCGAAACTTATTACAAAATATGACCATATGGTTTTGTTGTGGATGAACATATAAATATTGGTACCAATCTATGAAATTATCAGGGAGTTATAATAGTTTATTTTTGTGAGTTGAGTGCAAAGTTTGAAGTGAAGCCACACCCACATTTCTTAAAGGTGGAATATGGAACATGAACACAACAACAACAGAACAAAGCCTTCAGCCATGGGATGCCAGGCTCGTGAGTCCCCCCGCATGAGTTCCAATGCTGAGGCCGACCAATATTCCTCACCAAACCCACTCAGATCCCCGATCCAAGAAGGACAACAAAATAACATGAGTTTAGCTCACTAATTATGTTCTTCAGCCCTGCTGATCACACACTGACTCTGGTAATTGGAGTCGTACCTGTTTGCAGCTCAGTCACCGATTCAGTCCATGGCAAAGAGCTCACGTAGCTGCCCCGTCTCTTCTCGAGCAAACTGAAACTTGCTGCAGTCCCCTCCTAAGATCCTCTGTCCTCCTCATGCCTAACTGCACTCCTCTCTTCTCCAACCAGCAACACAATCCTTGGAGGTATCCTCTGGCTAAACACACAGCCCAGACTTCCACACACTTCAGCCAGCTGCTGCTCTGTGTTAGTGTGAGCTGCTACTAAAGACTTTTCACACAACCCTGCTTGTTACATGTCAGGGAATCCCCTATGGCAATCAATTACGGTAAAAAATCACCACATAGCCCCGGGGCTTTCAGCTTCTTGACCCGAACACTCCATAACACCAGCCTCGCTGTGCCGGACTATTTACCATATTAGGCAACCAACAATGGTACCCGCTTTACAGGTAGATGTAAACAAAATGCCAACGTTGTGCCCCTCAGAATAAATATTTTAATATATTTTACTGCAAATAGAATTTTTAAAGGAAATATTGTATTTTTATTATACACCCCTCTAAACGCCCCAAGGAGGCATAATTTTGTTAAAAATATTGTTTTTATTAAAATATTCCATGTTTCACCTTTAAAGGGTGTTCTGATCTTACGCTATTGTAAAGTCAGGATCCAAATGCAAGGAGACGAAGAGCCAGGGTGTTAACAGAAAAAAAAAACACTTTAATAATAAACAAAGAAAGAAGTTGACAGGGCAGCAAAACAAACTTACAGTTATGGAGGGATACAGGAGGGAGTGGGGGAGAAACACAGGACACATAATCACATAACACATAATCCAAAACACCAGGAAACATCAAGGAAAACCAAGACGAAGAAAGACACTAAGCACAGCATGTAAATGCAAACTGAACAAAAAGCAAACTAATCACTGAAACAAGACACAGCTGCAGGGAAAGGAGGAGAACAAACTACTAGTGACACACAAGGGAAACAGAAGCAACAATGTTGTCAAAATAAAAGCAGAACCGGAAGACATGCAACAACAGAGCTGGAACAAGAAACACGGGGGACAAGACGACCGGGAACCTAACCTCAAAATAATCCCATGAAACAATGAACTGAAAAGGAAAACACAGATACAAATCTAAACCAAACACAACCAAAACCCCAGAGTCACAACAACAAGACTATACATATACAGTGGGGCAAAAAAGTATTTAGTCAGCCACCAATTGTGTAAGTTCTCCCACTTAAAAAGATCAGAGAGGCCTGTAATTTTCATCATAGGTATACCTCAACTATGAGAGACAAAATGAGGAAAAAAAATCCAGAAAATCACATTGTCTGATTTTTAAAGAATTTATTTGCAAATTATGGTGGAAAATAAGTATTTGGTCAATAACAAAAGTTAATCTCAATACTTTGTTATATAGCCTTTGTTGGCAATGACAGAGGTCAAACGTTTTCTGTAAGTCTTCACAAGGTTTTCACACACTGTTGCTGGTATTTTGGCCCATTCCTCCATGCAGATCTCCTCTAGAGCAGTGATGTTTTGGGGCTGACGCTGGGCAACACGGACTTTCAACTCCCTCCAGAGATTTTCTATGGGGTTGAGATCTGGAGACTGGCTAGGCCACTCCAGGACCTTGAAATGCTTCTTACGAAGCCACTCCTTCGTTGCCCGGGCGGTGTGTTTGGGATCATTGTCATGCTGAAAGACCCAGCCACGTCTCATTTTCAATGCCCTTGCTGATGGAAGGAGGTTTTCACTCAAAATCTTACGATACATGGCCCCATTCATTCTTTCCTTTACACGGATCAGTCGTCCTGGTCCCCTTGCAGAAAAACAGCCCCAAAGCATGATGTTTCCACCCCCATGCTTTACAGTAGGTATGGTGTTCTTTGGATCCAACTCAGCATTCTTTCCCCTCCAAACACGACAAGTTGAGTTTCTACCAAAAAGTTCTATTTTGGTTTCATCTGACCATATGATGTTCTCCCAATCCTCTTCTGGATCATCCAAATGCTCTCTAGCAAACCGCAGACGGGCCTGGACGTGTCCTGGCTTCAGCAGGGGGACACGTCTGGCACTGCAGGATTTGAGTCCCTGGCGGCGTAGTGTGTTACTGATGGTAGCCTTTGTTACTTTGGTCCCAGCTCTCTGCAGGTCATTCACTAGGTCCCTCCGTGTGGTTCTGGGATTTTTGCTCACCGTTCTTGTGATCATTTTGACCCCACGGGGTGAGATCTTGCGTGGAGCCCCAGATCGAGGGAGATTATCAGTGGTCTTGTATGTCTTCCATTTTCTAATAATTGCTCCCACAGTTGATTTCTTCACACCAAGCTGCTTACCTATTGCAGATTCAGTCTTCCCAGCCTGGTGAAGGTCTACAATTTTGTTTCTGGTGTCCTTTGACAGCTCTTTGGTCTTGGCCATAGTGGAGTTTGGAGCGTGACTGTTTGAGGTTGTGGACAGGTGTCTTTTATACTGATAACGAGTTCACACAGGTGCCATTAATACAGGTAACGAGTGGAGGACCGAGGAGCCTCTTAAAGAAGTTACAGGTCTGTGAAAGCCAGAAATCTTACTTGTTTGTAGGTGACCAAATACTTATTTTCCACCATAATTTGCAAATAAATTCTTTAAAAATCAGACAATGTGATTTTCTGGATTTTTTTTCCTCATTTTGTCTCTCATAGTTGAGGTATACCTATGATGAAAATTACAGGCCTCTCTGATCTTTTTAAGTGGGAGAACTTACACAATTGGTGGCTGACTAAATACTTTTTTGCCCCACTGTATGTACAGTGGCTTGCAAAAGTATTCTGCCCCCTTGAACTTTTTCACATTTTGTCACATTACAGCCAC
>SSNP01000226.1:592750-614608 GCA_006937955.1 Pachypanchax playfairii | reverse complement strand
GTTTGGGATCATTGTCATGCTGAAAGACCCAGCCACGTCTCATTTTCAATGCCCTTGCTGATGGAAGGAGGTTTTCACTCAAAATCTTACGATACATGGCCCCATTCATTCTTTCCTTTACACGGATCAGTCGTCCTGGTCCCCTTGCAGAAAAACAGCCCCAAAGCATGATGTTTCCACCCCCATGCTTTACAGTAGGTATGGTGTTCTTTGGATCCAACTCAGCATTCTTTCCCCTCCAAACACGACAAGTTGAGTTTCTACCAAAAAGTTCTATTTTGGTTTCATCTGACCATATGATGTTCTCCCAATCCTCTTCTGGATCATCCAAATGCTCTCTAGCAAACCGCAGACGGGCCTGGACGTGTCCTGGCTTCAGCAGGGGGACACGTCTGGCACTGCAGGATTTGAGTCCCTGGCGGCGTAGTGTGTTACTGATGGTAGCCTTTGTTACTTTGGTCCCAGCTCTCTGCAGGTCATTCACTAGGTCCCTCCGTGTGGTTCTGGGATTTTTGCTCACCGTTCTTGTGATCATTTTGACCCCACGGGGTGAGATCTTGCGTGGAGCCCCAGATCGAGGGAGATTATCAGTGGTCTTGTATGTCTTCCATTTTCTAATAATTGCTCCCACAGTTGATTTCTTCACACCAAGCTGCTTACCTATTGCAGATTCAGTCTTCCCAGCCTGGTGAAGGTCTACAATTTTGTTTCTGGTGTCCTTTGACAGCTCTTTGGTCTTGGCCATAGTGGAGTTTGGAGCGTGACTGTTTGAGGTTGTGGACAGGTGTCTTTTATACTGATAACGAGTTCACACAGGTGCCATTAATACAGGTAACGAGTGGAGGACCGAGGAGCCTCTTAAAGAATTTACAGGTCTGTGAAAGCCAGAAATCTTACTTGTTTGTAGGTGACCAAATACTTATTTTCCACCATAATTTGCAAATAAATTCTTTAAAAATCAGACAATGTGATTTTCTGGATTTTTTTTCCTCATTTTGTCTTTCATAGTTGAGGTATACCTATGATGAAAATTACAGGCCTCTCTGATCTTTTTAAGTGGGAGAACTTACACAATTGGTGGCTGACAAAATACTTTTTTACCCCACTGTATATAGAGTTTGAAATTCTTGGGCTCGCGATTGCCCTGTCAGGCCAAACGCATAACTGCTGCTCATGAGTCAGTCCTGTATTGGACAATTTACAGATTTGCAGGCATGACTTTGACTGAGTTAATAAATGTGATGTAAAATATTTAGACCAAATCAGCTGTGGGCACACCAGACAAGCAGTCTACAGCCTGAAAAAAATGTGCTAAAGTCCCCTCTGACAACTTGTTTTTCTAACACAGAGTTTAAGACAATGGGGTTTGGGTCCTTATCAGGATGACTTTTGAAAAAAAGACAGTCTCAGTTCTTTCTCTGTTTAAAGTTCAGTTCTGCAACTCAGTACAAGCATGAAGATGCAGACCAGCAGTCATCCACGATTCAATTAAGGGCCTTATCAATTAGTTTAGTCCATCAGGGACAGAAGCATGTTTCTGATTCGCTGTTGTATGATGAAATCAATGATGTGATCACTTGAATATGTTTGAATAAAAGGGCATGATCAACACAAAAAACATTTGAACGAGGCGAAGCTCCTTGTTCCCGGCGTGCCGAAATGAAATTGGTGTTTGTGTGAAGTTATTTTCTGTTGAACTAACTGTCTGCAGGTTGACAGGGATTAAAGAACACACAGTGCTGGAGTGTAGTGACCGGGCGGTCACAGTGGTTTGGGACCACAGCGAGGTTTGGTACCTTGTCTAAAGGACTCTAAAGAAATACTCAGCACAACATTGTTTAGAGTTTTTCTAAGGCTCTCCTTCCTGTGGTAAGGGTCCTTCAAGCTGCAAGGTCCCTCAAAGGAAACACAACATAAACACACTTTCTGAGCAAAGCTGTAATTAAAAACCCCCACTGATTTTAAAGAGGCCATTTCATACAAATTTCAGGACTTTGTGGTTATTTCTTAAGTATTAACCAGTAATATGAAATATTTTATATCTAAAAAACGTCAGGAAACACTAACAAACTAGCATATGAGAGCAAGGTATACTGTTTCCTGCCCCGATGCGCATGGCAACGTCAGACGTCGTGTCTTCCTGTTTGCTACTTCTTATGCTACAGCTTTAGTGAGCTGAATGCTAGGCGTGGTTTCAACTGTGGGAGCTGTTGAATACTAATGAACAAAGAAGTTGTGATGAAACAGATACGGGCCGATCGGACTTGGGAGAACTCGGGTGTTATCGCCACCAGCGTAGTTTGAGAGATTAAAACTGAAAGAGAAGTTGTTGACCTGTTTTCACACCCACTATAAAGGTAAGAATACCTGTGGAGCTAAAATATTCAGCAGAAACCTCAGAAAAAACATTTTTAATGGAAGGGCCTCTTTAAGTCCCAAGACCTGCATTTATTGATCTTAATCATATTTCTTTTTTATGAAATCTAAAACACAGGCGGGTAAAAAGTCAATCTGTGTGTGTGGATATGTGTCATTATGTGGGCTGAAGGTGGGAATGACACACCCACAATTCAAACATCAGCAATCCATGACAATAATTTCTTACTGACAGTGTGTTTTCCATGAGGGAAGGGAGTGCCGCCTGTTCATAAATAAGTGATATGAGCTTAACATGTGGTTAAAGAGTGTTTTAAATGGGAAGAAGAGGTCTCCTAGGAACAGAACAGACTTACTGCAGGAGCTACAGGTGAAGCAGGTGTTGTGGTAGAGGCTTCCCATGGCCTGGCAAGCCTGACTGGATCCATAAACCACCTTCTTACACGTCACACAGACTCCTGGAACAATACAATAAAAAACAGGACATTTGCATATTTTCACTGTCACTATCAGCTTCACTGTTCAGTCATGGCAACAGAAAAAAAATATTTTACAAAAGTTCAGGAAGTTAGTTTAGCAAGCTAGTTGAGGAAAAAGGGAAATTGTATTCCAGTGTGTTTGTTTGACTTGGCTCTGAAACCGGAAGTTCTGTTAATAGAAGAGCTGATAAAAATCAAAACGTTCCTGCTAGGGCTGAACGATTTATGAATTTATGACCGAAATTGCAATTTCTGAAAATGCAATCATGTGATCGCCAGCAGAGCGGTTTTTGTGTGTGACCCAGAATCTACACGTGGTTTCCCAATTGCTCCGCCAAGCTCGTCACTAAGAAGCAGCTTGGTATGCATGGACAGGTCATCTTAATCAATCAGGATCAACCTTCTCCTTACACCGTTTTATCGTGTAAAGTGTAGCGACATGGCGGAGGGAGAAGCACCTTTGAGTGATTTAATAAGCAAAAGAAACGGCACGTCTGCTGTAAGGGAATAGTTTGGGTTTCAGGCTGGAGATGTGCACCAGAAACAGGTTTTGTGCAAAACTTGTCAAGGAAACATGACCAACTTATACCGACACTTAAAAAATCACCACAAGCATTTGCATGATTAGTGTTTGCGAAAAAGTCTAATGAAAAATCCAGCGAAAGTGCGCACATTTATTATTTATTTAACTTAAATCTTGTAAAGTTTAAGTTTTGTTGCTTCTTTTTTCTATACAACAGTCAAAAGTTGCTTTTAGTTCTTGAATGTCAAGGACTTTAAAGAATATACATGCATGTTTTATTAATAAACACATTTGAAAATTATTCTTACCCTTAGTTTTCATCTATAGGTTAAATACACAGCATTTACAAAGGCATTCAATGTTTACAGGTATAATTTTTGTCATGTCTGTAAAAATTTATACTGAATATTGTAGAGACACCTATTTTGTAGAAAATCGTGAATCAAATTGAAATCGCAATAACAGCCAGAAAAATCGAAGTTAGATTTTTTTCCTAAAATCGTGCAGCCCTAGTGCCTGCTCTAACAACACTTACACAGTCAGCAATACGCCTAAGATTTATTTTTTACAATTTTAAACCAGTCAAAACTGTTGGACAAATACAACGCTTATATGCACAAAACTGCTGGGCATCGACGTTATTAATATAACCGTCTTCCACTATATCAGCGAAAGATCATAAAAATATGCTCTGATAATTAACAAGGCACCCTCGCCATAAACAAAAGTACTGTATAAACTTCAAATGACATCTCATTTTGACATAGTCAATTTGCACTATAGTAGCATTTTTGTACAGGGCAGCATAAATCATCAGAACACCACTTCCAGCTACACCAGTCAGTGCACACGAATGCGCATGCTGTGGTTTATTGTTGTATTTCTGATTCGCAAATGCACACACACACAGATGCAAAACTGGATGCAATTTGTCTTTCCTAATGTCGCAGGTCACATTGGACAATAAATCTGTCAATCAAATTCCTCAGCTAACAGGCATGTTCGCGTAGGGCTGAACGAAAGTAAGGATTCATTTCTTGTCACTCTCCTCTAGTAAAGGAAATAGCATCACAACATGGTTAAAGAGGCCATTTCATACAAATTTCACACCCACTATGAAGGTAAGAACACCTGTGGAGCTAAAATATTCAACAGAAACCTCAGAAAAAACATTTTTAATGGAAGGGCCTCTTTAAAGGGGTTATGACATCAAAATGCACTTTTTTGAGGTTTTTGGGGTATATCATGATGTGTTGTGCACTGATAAGGCCGTGTGAACGTCCAAAGCGAGTATCAAAGTTCCCGTTTGTGGCCGGTCCGCTTTGTTTCATATTTAAAAAACGGTTGAATCGGAAAGCACCATTTTTTCCTACGTGGCATTTCATCCTACGTATTTCATAGCGTCCAATAAAAGTGCACAGTAAAGTAAACAGTCCAACCCCCCACCCCACCCCCCCACCCCCAGCCCATACACCGGTAGCTGCGTTGCGCTAGCTTGTGCTGCTGCTCTTGAGAAGAGACGGCTACGCAAACGGGGACCTGTTGTGTCCAAGGATGCTCAACCCATGCTGGAAGTTTACACTCACTCCCGAAGGATGAAAAAACAAGAGAAGAGTGGCTGAAGTTCATTTATGGAGAAGTGCCACGCAGTTATAACCTCAATTTGAAAATATGTTCAGCTCACTTCACGGAGGACTGCTTCCATAACTTGGGTGAATTCAAGTTGGGATTGTCAAAGAAACTGATTTTAATTAAAAATTCTTCACCAACCCTGAAGGAGGCGACCACAGCGTCAATACCTGTAAGTTTATTTATTTAATAAAATGCTGCCTTGCCTGATAAACGTTTGTTCATGGTCTGAAGAGTTCATTATGCTAGCATGTGATAGCCGCTCTAGCAACAATGTCCGTGAGCAACAGGTTTATCATACCATATTGTGAATCTATTTTCATTGATAACATCTGACAGCACTGTTTATTCGCTCATGTGATTAGTTGAGTTTTATGTGTTCACCCCTCCGTCTTCCTCAGAAGACGTTTCAGGCTCGAACATATACGGTTGTAAACGTCCACTCGCCATGTTACTGGACTGTTGACGGAGCCGAGAAGAAAGGCTTGCTGCGGGCAATGGTTGTAGCCAATCAGAGCGAAGTCAGCCAGGTAGACCCACATATCATCAATGAAAGGAACCGTGTTGCTGAGAAGAGGATTCTGACCTGCCCGTACACCCCCGCCGTGTTAGTTTTTTAATCAAATTCTTTTGTGAGTTGACATATGCAGGCATATCTACTACATGAAATAGCTTTACGCCAGTTTAAACAGTGATGTCATCACACCTTTAAAGAGGCCATTTCACACAAATTTCATGACTTTGTGGTTATTTTTTAAGCATTAACTAGTAATATGAAACATTTTATATCTAAAAAACGTTAGGAAACACTGATTAAAAGACCTTTCAATCGATCTGGGTCCAAATTCGGCTGGCTTCAGCAGGCTGTAGGGCTGCAACTCATTAATATTCATATTTGAATCTGCTGAACTCGGATTGGCTAATAAACTAGCCTATGAGAGCAAGGCACACTGTTTCCTCACCCTCTGAGGATGGCAACAGCACACGTAGTCTCTTCCGGTTTGTTACGTCTTGTGCTACAGCTTTTAGACAGCCGAATGCTAGGCCTGGTTTCAACTGCGGGAGCCAATGAATACTAACAAGCAAAAGAGCTGTGACAAAAAAAAAAATACAGGCCGTTCAAACTCTGGTTTTATCGCCACCTGCGTAGTTTGAGAGATAAAAACGGAAACAGACGTTGTTGACCTGTTTTCACACCCACTGTGAAGGTACACCTGTGGAGCTAAAATATTAAACAGAAACCTCAGAAAAACCGTTTTTAATGGAATGGCCTCTTTAAGTTGTAAAGAGGGCCTTCACCTGCTTCTCTGATCTGCAGTAGAGGCCTGACTTTCACATCTAATCTCTGAGTTAGGTTCATCTGACACCTGGCTAGGGTGCATTCAACCATGTCCTTATTTATACCACAGCGTGTTTATCTGACACTTTCATATGTAGAAGATGAATGATGATGTCATTACAAAAGTTGGGCTTAACTCTATCTGGAGGCAACATTTGACTCCGGTAGCGTTAAATCAACCCTGTAGAATTTGCTGTGTACCGTGTGTGATGTCTCATCCTGTCATGTGGCCATACACCACACACGGAGTGATTTCACTTCACATTCTGAGTGTAGATGGGAATTCTCACAACAACAAAAAAAAACTCAAAACTTGTAAAAAGTTTTGCTTTTTCACTCTCCTCCTTTTTTCCCCTTCATTTTCTTGTCCCTATAATTCTTAACAGCTCTACTTGCTCTGCACCTGCAGATTTTTGCTTTCTGCCAGGTCTGAGCTTCTAGAAATATGTTTGTGTACCACTTTGTGTACCTTCTGGACCTGTAGCTCTAAGTTATGACTGATATTAGTGGTAAACTGAAGTTTGTTTCTCACTTGGGTCAGCTCAGGGGCAATATATATTTTATGCAAGAAACCCATTTGCGCAACAGAGAGGTTATGACACTTAAGAGAAAATGGGTTGGACAAGTGTTTCACTCTACATTTAACATGTGAGTGTATGGGTAAATTACATACTGTAGTGTGAACTGCTTTGGGAGTCATAGGACTTGAGTAAAGCTCTATACAAGTACACACCATTTACCATTTAATGGCACGGCCTATAGTGATTCAGAAAAATATTCCTTTTGCATCTGTTGCATCAATTCCAGATCCCAACTATGCACTAAAATCGGAATTGAGACCTGCAGTCTGATTGTAGCCTTAGAGACATTATACAGGTTGGGTAACTATGTTTTCGGTTGATTTGCAAGTTTAATTAAAGCAGACAGAAGAATTGAGCTAATCTAAGAGCTGCAAGCAAACAAGTAACACAAAAAACTTAGGTAGCTACACTTGGATACAAACTAGAATTGCCAACAGTTCTGTAAAAAACGGAATCATCCCGTATCCAGAGAAAATATTACACGTTCTACACTCACCGGCCACTTTATTAGGTACACCATGCTAGTAACGGGTTGGACCCCCTTTTGCCTTCAGAACTGCCTCAATTCTTCGTGGCATAGATTCAACAAGGTGCTGGAAGCATTCCTCAGAGAGTTTGGTCCATATTGACATGATGGCATCACACAGTTGGCGCAGATTTGTCGGCTGCACATCCATGATGCGAATCCCCCGTTCCACCACATCCCAAAGATGCTCTATTGGATTGAGATCTGGTGACTGTGGAGGCCATTTGAGTACAGTGAACTCATTGTCATGTTCAAGAAACCAGTCCGAGATGATTCCAGCTTTATGACATGGCGTATTATCCTGCTGAAAGTAGCCATCAGAAGTTGGGTACATTGTGGTCATAAAGGGATGGACATGGTCAGCAACAATACTCAGGTAGGCTGTGGCGTTGTAACGATGCTCAATTGGTACCAAGGGGCCCAAAGAGTGCCAAGAAAATATTCCTCACACCATTACACCACCACCACCAGCCTGAACCGTTGATACAAGGCAGGATGGATCCATGCTTTCATGTTGTTGACGCCAAATTCTGACCCTACCATCTGAATGTCGCAGCAGAAATCGAGACTCATCAGACCAGGCAACGTTTTTCCAATCTTCTATTGTCCAATTTCGATGAGCTTGTGCAAATTGTAGCCTCTGTTTCCTGTTCTTAGCTGAAAGGAGTGGCACCCGGCGTGGTCTTCTGCTGCTGTAGCCCATCTGCCTCAAAGTTGGACGTACTGTGCGTTCAGAGATGCTCTTCTGCCTACCTTGGTTGTAACGAGTGGTTATTTGAGTCACTGTTGCCTTTCTATCAGCTCGAACCAGTCTGGCCATTCTCCTCTGACCTCTGGCATCAACAAGGCATTTCCGCCTACAGAACTGCCGCTCACTGGATATTTTTTTTTTTTCGGACCATTCTCTGTAAACCCTAGAGATGGTTGTGCGTGAAAATCCCAGTACATCAGCAGTTTCTGAAATACTCAGAGCAGCCATTCTGGCACCAACAACCATGCCACGTTCAAAGTCACTCAAATCACCTTTCTTCCCCATACTGATGCTCGGTTTGAACTGCAGGAGATTGTCTTGACCATGTGTACATGCCTAAATGCACTGAGTTGCCGCCATGTCATTGGCTGATTAGAAATTAAGTGTTAACGAGCAGTTGGACAGGTGTACCTAATAAAGTGACCGGTGAGTGTATATTGAGGTGTAATGGAACGCGATTTATCCCGTATGTCAGTTAAAATGAAAAAAGACACTAAGCTGGAGTTATTGTGTGTCTATTGTCTGCCCCTTCTTCTCTCATTCTCTCCCCCTCCTTCTTCTGTTCATCAGCTGATCGGTTTATCAGCTGATGTTTGCTGGAGCCACAGCCGTAAAAGCTGTTGGTCATGACATAGGTTTGGATATTTGGAGAGGGAAATATGATGATGAAAACAGGAGATGTCCGTTCTAGGGCTGCCACAAACGATTATTTTAATAATCGACAAATCACCAGTTTTTTTTTGCCGATTTTTCGACTAATCGTGCCATGCATAAAGTATAGTTTATTGCACCATGATGCAGCTGCACTAATGTACCCATACACTTACTTTTAACAATGTAACATGGCGGTATACAATAAATCATGAGCATTTGTAAAGTTAGAGCAAATACAAGACATACACAGCAAATTGGGAAGTGTATATTTGACACTTTAAGATTAACTTTACACTGAACTCGGTGATCATTTGGGTCCAATTTTACAGAGTTAAAACAATATTTTTGAAAGTGTTGGGCATTTAACACTGAGGTGGAGTTTCTTTTAACTCTGTCTGTAGTTAAAATATAACACTTATAAACACTGCTTATACACTGCACAGGTGGCATCCTATGACAGTTCCACGCTGGAATTCACTGAGCTCCTGAGAGCAGCCCATTCTTTGACAAATGTCTTGCTTCACAGTCTGCATGCCTGAGTGCTTGACTTTATACACCTGTGGCCAGGCCAAGTGATTAGGACACCTGATTCTGATCATTTGAATGGGTGAGCGAATACTTTTGGTAATATAGTGTATTTCTTCCCGTTTATTTTCTCCCAGTACCATTGTCTTGTCTCTTGTTGTACTTTGTTTCCAGTTTTGGTTTTGTTTGCACTTCCCGTCTTCCTTGTGTGTCACCTGTAGCTCGTTTCTCCTCTCCCAGCTCCCAGCTGTGTCTCATTCTAGTAATTAGTTTGCTTTGTGTTCGGTTAGTATTTAAGTGGTGTGGAGTTTAATTTCCTTGTCGGGGGGGTGGACGTTTGTGGATGGTGGCGCGAGACTTGGCAGGTTTTGTTTGTCAGCGAAAACTAAAGTAATTTGGACGATTAGAAGAAGTTCATTGGAGTTCATCTTTGACAGGCCGGAGGAATTGCTAGAGAGATTCCAGGAATATTTCAAGCCTCCGTAGGAGAAGAAGGACCTGGTTAGAAGAAAAGCCAGGATCCAGAATGGAGGCAAATATGGAGGATATTAAAGTGGCAAAACTCTTGAGAGATGGTAGTCTGCTCAGTCCCTCCAGGATTTCACGATGTTGCAACTTCAATGAACTCCGCAAAATCAGTGCACTCGTGCAACTTCCTCCAAACACTGCAACTTTCCTGAAAAAAATAGTCGTTTGTGTTTCTTCCCTAATGTTTGTTAGTTTTTGCACAAGTACTTTCTGCAGAGGCAGGAGAACATTAGTGGAGGCTTGGCTTAGCTTTTCAGAACAGAAGAAGAAGAGAACCCCTATGTCACTTCCTGTCTTTATCCTGTGCCGGGAGAATGGAGACACGAGCGACATGGGTGACAATGATAAATCACATTTGCCAAGGTGCGGAGAGAATCATGGATTTGAGGATTGTGGAAACAAGATGAAACCAAAATGTAATTGTGGAGGAGACCATAGTGCTGCTTATGCTGGTTGTCAGATTATGAGGAGAGAAGTTCATATTAATAAAACAGTGCAAAAAAGTTCAAAAGAAAATATCTTATGCGGACGCAGCTAAAATGGTTGGGGAGAACACAGAAAAAAGAAATGAAACTGTGATTGTTGAATCATCTGAAGAAATGGGAAAAGAAATGGAAGGTAAAGTCTGGATAGACTTGAAAAAGCTTGTAACATTCATTCCGGGAGTAATTAATGCAACAATGGAAACAAAATCAAAAACTGAACGGATCCAAGGTTCCAGGGAACTGTGAATGTTTAGAGTAGTTCATTGGGGAGTGATCATTATCTGATTCTTACTAGGGTTTTGGGGGGTAAGGAAGTAATAAATGGAAAAAGAGAGGGGGGGTAGTTACTAAAAAATGCACATTGGGAAAAATTCAAAAGTATATGTGAAAGTAAACAAGATAGGATAAATATGGAGGAAAATGTAGAAATAGTGGAAAGTACATTTAGAAATGTGATTATTGAGGCAGCTGAGATAAAAATTCCAAAAAGCGCTTTCACACTACAAGGTTTTGCATTTACCCATTCACACAACCCGATATGTGAACCGGGGGGAGAGGGTAGGGGCTAACCTACACACATCCCGATACGCAGATTGGAGGGCAACATGGGGTTCAGTGTATTGTCCCAAGGACACTTCGACATGTGGCAGTGGAAGCCGGGATCGATCTACCAACCTTCAAATTGGAGGACAACTGCTCTAACCACTGATCTACAGCCGCCCCACATAATTGAAAGTATTATTAAGGAGAGACTAAATTATTATTTGGAAAGTAGAAATTTAATAACAAAATATCAGAGTGGATTTAGGAAAGGTAAGGGAACAATGGACCCAATAGTTTATTTGGATTAGTGATGAATAATGAAATTAGGAAAGCACAATTGAATAAAGAAAGCTTAGCAATAGTATTTTTTGATATTGAAAAAGCATATGATATGGTTTGGAAAGATGGACTATTAATTTAATTAAATTCAATTAAAATAGGCAAAAATTCAATTAAATTAAATAGGTTAGGACTTCAAGGAAGAATATATGAGTGGATAAAAAAAATTATTTAATAGATATATTCAAGTGAAAGTAGTAAATATTTAGTTGAGAATGGAACTCCTCAAGGAAGTATAATTAGCCAGGCACTTTTTTCTATTATGATAAATTATGTTTTTAAAAATTTAGGTTATGAATTTGGGAAAGCACTATTTGCTGATAATGGAGACACTACAAAATGTCATTCACCCATTCACACACACACTCGCACGTTTGGTGATGATGTTTGTAGCCACTGCTGTCCTGGGACACACACTGACAGAGGCAAGGCTGCCAGACACTGGCAACCCTCTAGTTCAAGCCACAGAAAACATTTTTGTTCATGTGCTGTAAGCCCAGAGAAGTAACAGAGGGTGATAGCATCTGCATATTACATGAAATCAAAACCTAGTGGATTTATGTTCTCAGTGGTGGCTGACTGGTTCTGTTATTCAGTTAACATTTTGGTTGACAGAAGCCCCCCTTGTTAATGCAGGGAATGTGGAGTCTTACCAAAGTAGTCAGTCTTTTTCTGAGCATCCACCTCCTTCTCCAGTTGTTCAGTGAGGACCTCTAATTGCATTTCAGCTGCTGAAGGCCCCTGTTCTGCAGAATGCGCAGTCTGAGGCTGAGGGGGTGTTTGGATGGGCTTATGGGAGTACTTAGCTTCCGTTTCATCGCAGATGGCCTGCTCTGTGACAGGCCTTTGTTTCTGACCTGGGATTGGGTGTTTTGAGACACTATCCGAGCTCAAAGTAGCTGGAAGGATCACCTGGGTTTTTAATTGAGATGTTTCAAATGATACAGAGGCTGTCACAGATCCATTGTGGCTGGTTGGAGGATGTATATAATTAGGCTTGGAGGGTTGTTGTTGCTGCAAATGGAAGTCAGATTCTCCCGTAAAAGCACTCAAAGGCAAGGCAGGGATCTTGTCCGGTTTTGGTGAGCCAGCTGACTCTCCAGTCCAAACTTTAGTCCCAGAACAGCAGGGTGGAGTCTGGTTGACAGCCTGTAATGGGAGACTGCTGATGGTGAAGGTTGATGGTAGGAATTGAGGTTGCTGAGATGCACTGCTCCCTGATATAAACACAGGCGGGGAAGTTTTGCTTGTAGCAGCCGGAGGGCTAACAGGGTGGTTTAGATGTGGGGTACTTTGAGCCGACTTATCAAAATTAGCTGGAAACTGAGTATTATACTGGTATGAATATGTCTCTAAGCGCTCTTTATGATCGTAATTGTTTCCGTAGCCATATGTCCTGCTGGCTGGAAGTTCCGTTTGGTGTTTCTGACCGTCAAACTGGGCGTATTGATTCCCGGGCGCTGAGCTCGGAACGGGACCGGAGAGTATCGGAGGCTTCGCTGCCGCTTCACTCGGCTGTCTGGAGCTGTTGATGGGCGGTCTATCTTTGGTGTAATGCATATTACTGGTGCCCCCATTCATTTTAATAAGCTGGTTGGTTTTTGCTATTTCTTCTTGTTGCTTCTGTATGTGTATTTTGATCATTTTAGAAGCAAAAACCTTCCTAGTTTCCTCAAAATCGGGATTATTTCCCGCATCCCTCCTCGTTCGAAATAAACCATCTCTGGTTGCTTCATACATATTCAAGTCCTCGATAAACTTACTCGCTTCTAGTCCCAAATCCTCATATTTATCCATTATGAAAGGAAAGAAAGTTCTCAATTATCAGTTAGAAGTAGGCTACTTAAACTTGAACGATAAAGCCAAGAAGAATTACAAATGTCCATGAAAAAGTAACACTTTCAGAGTAAATGAGTGGCTCGAAGTCTTGACAGAAAGAAGACAACAGTCTGAAACTTTACTCGGTTAGTTGAAACCTTGCCGTTCTTTAAATCCTCCGCCGCAAATATACTTAAAAAAAGAACTTTTTCCCGTTAAACTGGTCCAGCTCCGCTCTATTCAGCGCCGCTCTGAAGACACCGCATTGTCCCTGACTATAAACGCAAACAGATCCTGGATCAGATACAATGAACGACTCCACCAAACTTGTTGCCTTCTCCCCCTCACCTCCTCCAGTTTCCCTGTCCCTGTGGGAAGTCTTCATCCAAAACTTTGCCCTCCACTCACCTAACAATAGAAAAAATACTCCATGGTCGTAGAAATATGCAACATTTCGTTAATGTCCCTGCGGTTAACAGATAAAACTTGTCAGCTGTAAAATAAACAAGAAAAAAAATACACAGGGAGAGACGTGACTATATCGAGACGTAGCTACGGACGGTACGTGGCAGTGGTCAACAGCCAGGAATGAGAACAGGGAAAACGTTGGTTCTTAAAGACACAGAGCTCAAATTGAAGAGACTAGTGAGGATTTTCCTTAACTTTTACGCAAAGCCTAAACGAGTACCCCGTTTTAGTAAAAAATATCTAACATATGTTGGCGAATTTATCCGCTTCTGCATTTCCCACTGGTGAGCGCTTGTTTAAAAATAGCAGGTTGACTCAGCACTTCTCTTTGTAATATATTCAAAGCATAATTTTACTCTGTCTAAATTCTGGACAGGCTGCCGAAATGCGCCCAACCTCTACTGACATTTGTTCGAATTGTTACATGCAGTGCTAGTGTTTTACACTGTTGCAATGTTTTGGTGGTTGTTTACAGGCAAATGAACAAATGAACAAGCCAAAAGGAACCGTTTTAAAAATGTTTTATTTATGAAAAACAGCATTCCTTATAATATACTTGTTTTTATATATCTTTCAGGCCTGATGAGTAACACTTTATACTACATTACTATGTCAAGCCACTGGAGCTGGTACACAAATATTTTCTACAGAGCTGCATATTTTGTGAAATTAAATAAAATCTAGACAGAATGTTGTTTAAACATTGAACATTGATATATATTACTATGAAAAAAAAAAAGAAAACTATTGCTATATGAAACATTTTTATAAACAGCAATATTTATAACAAAATAATGCCTCCACGGGGTGTTTAGAGGGTTGTAGAATGAAAATACAGCATTTCTTTTAAAAATTATATTTCAAGTAAAATATTATAAAATATTAATTTTGGCGGGCACGACGTTGGCATTTTGTTTACATCTACCAGCCAATAGCTGGCAGAGCAGTGGGCACCATTTTGGGTTGCCTAATACCATAAATAATCCAGCATAGTGAGGCTGGTGCTGTGGAGTCTGCACATCAAGTAGCTGGAAGCACCAGGGACATGTGGTCATTATATGCCTTATTTGCTTGCCATAGAGGGTTTCCCATGTTACGAGCAAGTTCTGTGTGGAAAGTTTTAATAGCAGCTATTAGCAGCTAGCTAACACATAGCTGCAGCATGTGGCTAAAGTGGATGAGCGCTTCGGGCCACTTTTTCGACTGGAAGACACACCACGGAGGATTTTATTGCTTTTTTAAAATTTTATTGGATAAGTGGGGCGTGAATGATTAGGACAGAGGATCTTAAGAGGGGCTGCAGGAAGTTTTGGAGCCACGGTGCAACTGTGAACTCTTTGCTCTTTGATGACTGAGCTTCAAACAGGTAGGAGCTACTTTTATCAGAATCAGTGTGTGATCAGCAGGGCTGGAGAGCATGATTAGTGAACTGAACTCATGATATTTGAGCTTGGCACCCAGATGGCTGAAGGCTTTGTGCCGTGTTATTCTGTTCCAAGTCTCATATACCACCTTTAAATATCAGTGAGGTCAGCAGCTGTTAGAAACAAATGCTGTAAAATACTTCTTTTTTTTGTTTTAATAATAATGTATTACATCAATATCTTGAGTGGGCTAAAGTAATAATAACTGATTATCTTTGTTGCTTTCAACACTGTAACCTACTAGGATATTCTCTGCAGACTCTCTGGACTGCGGGTCTTGCAAGCGGGGCGGGGGTGAGTTTTCCCCTCACTCCGTTTTTCACGTTTTCTTGTGTGATTTGATTTGATATGCCTTTATTGTCCCACGGGGGGAAATTACATGGAGATACAGAAAAAACAAGTTGACCTTCACACTCCGAGGCTGTCAGGGGCACATGTGCCTGGCGACACTGATAGGGTCAGCCAAGGTCACACAAAAGAATACATACATGATTCTTGAATTTCCCTTCTGGGATAAATAAAGTATTTTTCATACATACATACAGTATATACAGTGGGGCAAAATAGTATTTAGTCAGCCACCAATTGTGTAAGTTCTCCCACTTAAAAAGATCAGAGAGGCCTGTAATTTTCATCATAGGTATACCTCAACTATGAGAGACAAAATGAGGGAAAAAAATCCAGAAAATCACATTGTCTGATTTTTAAAGAATTTATTTGCAAATTATGGTGGAAAATAAGTATTTGGTCACCTACAAACAAGTAAGATTTCTGGCTTTCACAGACCTGTAACTTCTTTAAGAGGCTCCTCGGTCCTCCACTCCTTACCTGTATTAATGGCACCTGTGTGAACTCGTTATCAGTATAAAAGACACCTGTCCACAACCTCAAACAGTCACGCTCCAAACTCCACTATGGCCAAGACCAAAGAGCTGTCAAAGGACACCAGAAACAAAATTGTAGACCTTCACCAGGCTGGGAAGACTGAATCTGCAATAGGTAAGCAGCTTGGTGTGAAGAAATCAACTGTGGGAGCAATTATTAGAAAATGGAAGACATACAAGACCACTGATAATCTCCCTCGATCTGGGGCTCCACGCAAGATCTCACCCCGTGGGGTCAAAATGATCACAAGAACGGTGAGCAAAAATCCCAGAACCACACGGAGGGACCTAGTGAATGACCTGCAGAGAGCTGGGACCAAAGTAACAAAGGCTACCATCAGTAACACACTACGCCGCCAGGGACTCAAATCCTGCAGTGCCAGACGTGTCCCCCTGCTGAAGCCAGGACACGTCCAGGCCCGTCTGCGGTTTGCTAGAGAGCATTTGGATGATCCAGAAGAGGATTGGGAGAACATCATATGGTCAGATGAAACCAAAATAGAACTTTTTGGTAGAAACTCAACTTGTCGTGTTTGGAGGGGAAAGAATGCTGAGTTGGATCCAAAGAACACCATACCTACTGTAAAGCATGGGGGTGGAAACATCATGCTTTGGGGCTGTTTTTCTGCAAGGGGACCAGGACGACTGATCCGTGTAAAGGAAAGAATGAATGGGGCCATGTATCGTAAGATTTTGAGTGAAAACCTCCTTCCATCAGCAAGGGCATTGAAAATGAGACGTGGCTGGGTCTTTCAGCATGACAATGATCCCAAACGCACCGCCCGGGCAACGAAGGAGTGGCTTCGTAAGAAGCATTTCAAGGTCCTGGAGTGGCCTAGCCAGTCTCCAGATCTCAACCCCATAGAAAATCTCTGGAGGGAGTTGAAAGTCCGTGTTGCCCAGCGTCAGCCCCAAAACATCACTGCTCTAGAGGAGATCTGCATGGAGGAATGGGCCAAAATACCAGCAACAGTGTGTGAAAACCTTGTGAAGACTTACAGAAAACGTTTGACCTCTGTCATTGCCAATAAAGGCTATATAACAAAGTATTGAGATTAGCTTTTGTTATTGACCAAATACTTATTTTCCACCATAATTTGCAAATAAATTCTTTAAAAATCAGACAATGTGATTTTCTGGATTTTTTTTCCTCATTTTGTCTCTCATAGTTGAGGTATACCTATGATGAAAATTACAGGCCTCTCTGATCTTTTTAAGTGGGAGAACTTACACAATTGGTGGCTGACTAAATACTTTTTTGCCCCACTGTATAAGCAGGGGTGCACACAAGTGGTCCACAGGTCCGCACACACTGTCAAATTATAAAATGTGCACCCGATGAAAAGTTGCAACACGCGTTTGCGTACTTAACATTGGTTTGGCTGAGCTGCATGAATTTTAGGTTAATCAGAGGCGGGGTTCGTTGTCAAATAAATGAAGAATCCAATCCAATCCAATCCACTTTATTTATATAGCACATTAAATAACAGAAGCTGTTCCAAAGTGCTTCGACAAAAACAATCATAGAAAATCTGACAGATCATAAAATCATAAAAAAAAAAAAAAAACTAAATCTAAGAGCAAACAGGTAAAAATATATAAAAAAGATCAGAAAAATAATAAAACCAATAAAATAGATCCATCCTAAACTAAAAATAGAAAAAACAAATAATACCCAATACAAATTATAAAAGACACAGAGGACCAAGCAACTCAAACAGTGTTAAACGCTGAGGAATAAAAATGGGTCTTAAGACGAGACTTAAAACACTCAACAGTAGGAGCGGTTCGTATGTGGGGGGGCAGAGCGTTCCATAGTCGTGGGCCGATGACAGAGAAAGCCCTGTCCCCCCTGGTCTTCAGCCTCGTCTTAGGGACCACCAGGAGGAGCTGACCCTCAGACCTCAGTGTGCGTGCCGGAGAGTAAATTTGAAGGAGGTCTGTGATGTACTGAGGGGCCAGTCCGTTTAATGCTTTAAAAACAAACAGTAAAATTTAAAAATCTATCCTAAAACGGACAGGAAGCCAGTGCAAAGAAGCTAAAATAGGGGTAATATGCTCACATTTTCTGGTCCCTGTTAAAAGCCGCGCCGCTGCATTTTGGACTAACTGCAGCCGGGACAGTGCATTATGATTGATGCCCGAGTAAAGCGCGTTGCAGTAGTCCAAACGTGAAGAAATAAAAGCGTGAACAACTTGCTCAAACAGATTAAAAGTTAAAAACGATGATAGATGATAAAAACTTGACTTTAAAACACTATTGACCTGTTTGTCAAGTTTAAAATCACTGTCTATGGTGACGCCAAGGCTGGTGACTCTGGGACATGCGTAATTTTTGAGGGGTCCCAGGTCTAAGAGGGGGGGCAATGACTGTTCTTAGAAATCGGGATGTAGATCTGACAGTCATCTGCGTAAAAATGATAGGACATTCCATACTTTTTAAAAATCTCCGAGTGGGAGGAGGTATAAAGAAAATAGAATCAGTCCAAGAATTGAACCCTGGGGGACTCCACAGAGGAGAGGGGCACAGGATGACATGGAGTCCCCCAAACTGACCTTAAAGGACCTCCCACTCAGGTAAGACTGGAACCATTTAAAAGCAGTCCCCCTGACCCCCACAAAGTTTTCAAAACTAGATAAAAGATTTGTCAACTGTGTCAAAAGGAGCAGACAGGTCTAAAAGAACTAATATGGCAGAGCCACCAGAGTCAGTCACTAAAAGCAAATCATTAAAAACCTTGATAAGTGCTGACTCAGTGCTGCAGAATGTCCTGTAACCAGACTGAAATGGATCTAAGATGCTATTCATATCCAAAAAGGGTTGCAGTTGAGAAAGAACACATTTCTCTAAAATCTTGGAGACAAGCGGAAGTCTGGAAACAGGACGATAATTTGCCAGCACCAAAGGGTCTAAGCTGGGTTTTTTCAGGAGTAGTTGGACTACAGCTTTCTTACAAAAAGTAGGAACAGTGCCAGAAATTAAACTGCTGTTAATTATTCCCCTGACCACGGGACCAATGCTGTCCCAGACAGCTTTAAAGAAGATCGGGTCAGTGTGACAGGAGGACGGTTTAAGTTTATTAACTATCCTAACTAAGTTCTGACAGATATGGGCTCAAAGCAACTAAAAACAGCAGAGCACTGAGCAGAAAACGAACCTGCCAATAAGGAGGGGGATAAGCTGGCTTTAATAGAGGCAACCTTATCTTTAAAAAAGGAAAGGAAGTTCTCACAATTCCTATTTGTCAGCTCCAGAGAAGTGGACGGATTTGGATTAAAAACCGAATTAATTGTTTTAAAAAGGATACGGGGCTTGTTGATGCTGTTAGAAATTAAATCTGAGAAATATTTATTTTTTGCCATTTTAACCACCATTTGGTAGTTCTTCCAGCTATTTTTAAGTAACTGGAGAGAAATTTCCAAATTATCCTTTTTCCCGTTGACTTCTTTTGTTTGACTGATATGATTCTCAGCCAAAGCGCCGAAGTTCCAGCTGATCAGCTGATGCTGCGTCTCTCTCTGTCTCTGTGTATCAGTTTGCCAGTGTGACGGATTTTCAGTCAGTCAGATCAGTGCAGCTGACTGCAGGATTCTGCATCGCGTCAAGACTGAAAAAATTCACTGAATAAGACAAATAGACCATCGTGGCACAGACGTGTATAACAACCTTTTTGTGCTATAAAATATAGAAAACCACCTGTTTTAATCAACAGTATCAGCGTATTTGTCTGTGATCCGCGCCATTTTGAATGCCCGCAAAGCATATGCAGTCAATGCCCCATAACTGTCCACTGTATCTTTTTATCTGACTGCATCACATTACAAACATCCTCATCATTTCAAAACAAAAAACAGTTACAGTAAATGACAGAAGCCCCAACAGCTGACTAATAAATTTCAACACCAAACTGTTAAATGTAGATTAAAGTGAACAATCAAACCTGTAAACAATCCAACCTGAACTCTGAAGGTTTTTTTTTTTTTTACCAGTATTTTTATATTTTACTGGTTTCTCTTGATTTTTTCAACAATTAAAGGATTTTTACTGAAACAAATATAGAGCCAGGTAAAGTGAACAGACTGAATTTGAAGCTTGATGAAACCAAAAACAAAGCAGAGGAACTCGGAAGAGACACAGCGAGACACATTTAAAAATGTGAGGACCAAGAAACAACCCTAGGTTCTCTTCTGAGAACCAGGCCAAAAATATTATGTGCACCCCTGTATATAAGCACACATAAACCTATGTGTAGAAACCAGATGAATATCAGACAACACTGGAAAGGAAAGGAGGTAAAGAGGTCAAGGGTTACCACGCACATGGTGAGATCATTGAGGGGGGTCTCTTTCTGCAATGTGTGATGATGCAAATGTGTTCCAAAAAGGAATGTAAACACCGTAGCTGAAAAACACCCTCAGATGTTTTCGTCTGGAAATCACTGTCCTTGAGAGTTTTTGCCCCAGCTGGGCATTTGGAGTGGGAGGGGGACAGGGGGGAGGGGGAACCGAGCATCCCTTCTGCATTCTCCTCAAGGGAGGTCTGAGTTTTGGCCTTTGGCCCAGCCAAAATAAGATAAGGAGATATTAAGACAGAACTGCAGAAATTCAACATTCCTTTGAGTTTCTTATGGTGCACTTTCAGTGGAAGTCCAAAACAGCCGAAATGGACCAAATTAGATGAAAACAGCCAATCAATCACTCCTCAACACTGAACCAAACCTGCAGCTTCTCTCTATGTGATCCAGAGCCCCAAGCTTTTTAGTCCGAGTGCAGTCAGGTAAGAACTGTCCATTTTTTTCCGAATTTGTCGATACATTAGGTGACTGCCAGCTCCAAACAGCAGGTTCGCACGATCAGCAATCCAAATATATCCGTCATCCACCGACAGAGCGTGGGTCGAGTCCAGGCATGGTGGAGTAAAAAAAATTTTCAGTGTGCAAGTGATCATGATAAATGTTAGAAAAGTATTAAAATGTCATTTTACTTACAATCTTATTGCAACTCAAAAGTATATTTATCATTCTAAATCTAAATTTTCTTCAGATTTTTTTGAGTTTCTGGCCTATAAATGAAGTCTTTAAAGGTGTGATGACATCACTGTTTAAACTGGCGTAAAGCTATTTCATGTAGTAGATATGCCCGCATATGTCAACTCACAAAAGAATTTGATTAAAAAACTAACACGGCGGGGGTGTACGGGCAGGTCAGAATCCTCTTCTCAGCAACACGGTTCCTTTCATTAATGATATGTGGGTCTCCCTGGCTGACTTTGCTCTGAGTGGCTACAACCATTGCCCGCAGCAAGCCTTTCTTCTCGGCTCCGTCAACAGTCCAGTAACATGGCGAGTGGACGCTTACAACCGTATATGTTCGAGCCTGAAACATCATGAAACACGCCTGAAACACCCACCCTGACGGAGGGGTGAACACATAAAACTCAACTAATCACATGAGCGAATAAACAGTGCTGTCAGATGTTATAAATGAAAATAGATTCACAATATGGTATGATAAATCTGTTGCTCACGGACATTGTTGCTAGAGCGGCTATCACATGCTAGCATCATGAACTCTTCAGACCACGAACAAACGTTTATCAGGCAAGGCAGCATTTTATTAAATAAATAAACTTACAGGTATTGGCGCTGTGGTCGCCTCCTTCAGGGTTGGTAAAGAATTTTTAATTAAAATCAGTTTCTTTGACAATCCCAACTTGAATTCACCCAAGTTATGGAAGCAGTCCTCCGTGAAGTGAGCTGAACATATTTTCAAATTGAGGTTATAGCTGCGTGGCACTTCTCCATAAATGAACTTCAGCCACTCTTCTCTTGTTTTTTCATCCTTCGGGAGTGAGTGTAAACTTCCAGCATGGGTTGAGCATCCTTGGACACAACAGGTCCCCGTTTGCGTAGCCATCTCTTCTCAAGAGCAGCAGCACAAGCTAGCGCAACGCAGCTACCGGTGTATGGGCTGGGGGTGGGGGGGT
>SSNP01000226.1:533436-580088 GCA_006937955.1 Pachypanchax playfairii | reverse complement strand
CACCTTTCTACTCTACGTCTGTAAACACAGCTGGACGAGCTCACTAACGTGTTACGTCAGGTGCTACTGAGAGAAAAAAAAACAAAAAACACAGCCGACAGTGGAGACGGCCCAGGACCAGGTAGCAGCGTAGGTTACGTGATCAACACAGAAACATGACTAAACACCGGCCCGCAAAAAAGAAAAGAAAAAGGGAGGGAGGGAGCGATCACCGGACCACCAGGAATTGTCCCGGTCCTCCCGATTAGCCACTCCGGGCCTGAAACCAGCACCCCGGTATAAAATATCAACACAAAGTGGATAGTGGATATAACATGCCTGTACCTTTGTAGCTCAGTGTCATAACGCCCAGACTCGTTCATATTGTAATTTAGCATTTGCATGACTGAAATACTAGATACTATTCAAAGCTGACAGAACAAGGTAATATACGAGTGTCACACACTGCTATTATCACTGCTGTAATCAACCTTGGTAAAACGTAATTCTTAGCTGTTTTTAGCTCCTTATTTTGCTCACTCACCTCAGACTGGCGCCTTAAATCCTCGTTGGCGGGGCAGCAGTGTCGGTGTACTTTAGCTCTGCCGTGTAAAAGCAACGGGACAGTCTCCCTCTTCAGAACCAGCTTCTTCACAAAGCCTCGTTCATGCTCCAGCAAGTTGGTGAAGGAATCGTGGGTAAAATGTTGTCTGCAAACTCCGGCATATAATTTTCTACACTAAATATTGGAACTAAAATCTAAGTTAATAACGCTAACTAAATGCTGTGCTATCAAATCGCTAACCTGAAAATCGAAGACGTTAGCAGTTCTCTCTATTCAAACTCCAGCTCGATACGAGGCGTGTCTACGGCTGAGCCGCTTTTATACTCGGCAGCGGCAGAGCTGCCACGTCACAAAATCTTAAGAACCTCAGAGCTAATCAGTAAACTGGATTCGAAATTCGAATGCAGTACACTGTTTAACCTTAGGAGGGAGCTACACAGACGTTTTTTGGCTTAAAGTTAAGATTTTAACAAATATGCACTAAAATATCAAAATAATGCCTGGGACATGTAGTTAAGACTACTAGACACCCGTTTAGACAGTTTATCAGCAAAAAAAAGTTGATTTGGGGGTTAGTTGCTCTTTAAGGTTTTACTTTTGATGTATAAGGCCTTGAACGACCAAGCTCCAGCTTATATTAAAGATCTTATTGTTCCATATGCTCTTAACAGAGCACTTCGCTCTCAGACTGCAGGTCTGCTTTTAGTTCCTTGAATTTCTAAAAGTAGAATGGGAGGAAGAGCTTTTAGTTATCAGGCTCCTCTCCTGTGGAACCAGCTTCCCCTTTTATCCGTGAGGCAGACACCTTGTGTAGTTTTAAGAATAGACTTTTCTATAGAACTATTCTAATAGAACTTTCCTTTTTACACAATCCTATAGTCAGGGTTAGCTTGGGTTCTCCTGAGCTTTCCCTTTAGTTATGCTGCTATACAGTAGGTTTAAACTGCCGGAGGACATACTGACCACATTTCTTCACTCTGCTGTCTTTTTTTACTCTGGCTGCCTCTGAGGAGGGTGTATCTCACATAAACAAACAATGAAATATTCCCACTAGAGTCATTAAATTGTTATTGCTTTGATTGTAACTGCTGCCATTAACCTTTTTTTCTGTTTATCTTTCTATAAACATGACGACTGGCCAAAATCCATCTGTGTTTGTCTGTGTCTCTTTCCTGTCAGCTCAGACCCCAGTCGGCTAAGGCAGATGGCCGCCCATCCTGAGCCGGGTTCTGCTAGAGGTTTCTTCCTGTTAAAAGGGAGTCGTTCCTTTCCACTGTCGCTAATCGTGCTTGCTCAGGATGGGGGATTGTGCTGAAATAACAATTCAGCCCAATCGGCTGGTTCCTTAGACAGAAAATGTTTTATTATTAATTGGTTGATTTTTCTGTGAAGTGCCATGAAATGACTTTGTCATGAACTGGCGCTTTATAAATAAATAAACCTGAACTTGAAACTGCATTTTTGCAAAAAAATTTATATATTTTGTTTTTCCTTTTCTTTATACATGCATTTTCAGCTGACTAAAAATATATATATTGTTGTTCTTTTTCCTTATATGTAAATGGTAAATGTCATGTACTTCTATGGCGCTTTACTCGGGTCCTACGACCCCCAAGGCGCTTCACACTACAGTATATCATCCACCCATTCACACACACACACGTTTGGTGATGATGAACTACACATATGTTGTAGCCACAGCTGTCCTGGGACACACACTGACACAGGCAAGGCTGTCAGACGCTGGTGCCTCTGGACCCTCTGACCACCACCAAACAGGCAAGGTGGGTTAAGTGTCTTGCCCAAGGACACAACGACCAGGCAATCTTTTTTCTCTGGGCAGGGGGGGGATTTGGGCTGGCGACCGTCCGGTTGCCGGACGACCCACTGAGCCTGAGCCACGGCTGCCCCATATGTGCATTTTTGCAAAGAAAAAAATATATTTTGTTTTTCCTTTTCCTTAAACATGCATTCCTTCTTTTTACATTACTTTACAGCTCCTACTTACCTTCACTCCTTCATCCAAACCTACATTCCCACGCGTCAGCTACGCTCAGCCGCTGAAAGACGCCTAGCGCTTCCACCACAACGTGGCATGAGATCATGTTCCAAACTCTTCTCCTCTGTTGTCCCCCGATGGTGGAATGACCTACCAAACTCGGTCCGATCCTCAGAGTTGGCAGCTACTTTTAAGAGCAGACTTAAGACTCACCTCTTTAAAGAACACTTTCAGTCTTAATGTAGGATTAATTTATGATTTATGATAGCGATTTGAGAATTTATCTCTCACTAAAAAAAAAAAAAAAAAATATTTTTGATACACTTGATGTATCAGCGTCGGAATTAAACTGGACTCCAAACAGTCCGCCTCCTTATATTTTTTTCCTCCTCTTTGAATTCTTGCTTGTATGTTCTCTCAATATAAGTCGCTTTGGATAAAAGCGTCTGCTAAATGACAGTAGTAGTAGTAGTAGTACTTTATGCATTTGTGCCTCATTATACAGTGGGGCAAAAAAGTATTTAGTCAGCCACCAATTGTGTAAGTTCTCCCACTTAAAAAGATCAGAGAGGCCTGTAATTTTCATCATAGGTATACCTCAACTATGAGAGACAAAATGGGGAAAAAAAATCCAGAAAATCACATTGTCTGATTTTTAAAGAATTTATTTGCAAATTATGGTGGAAAATAAGTATTTGGTCACCTACAAACAAGTAAGATTTCTGGCTTTCACAGACCTGTAACTTCTTTAAGAGGCTCCTCGGTCCTCCACTCGTTACCTGTATTAATGGCACCTGTGTGAACTCGTTATCAGTATAAAAGACACCTGTCCACAACCTCAAACAGTCACGCTCCAAACTCCACTATGGCCAAGACCAAAGAGCTGTCAAAGGACACCAGAAACAAAATTGTAGACCTTCACCAGGCTGGGAAGACTGAATCTGCAATAGGTAAGCAGCTTGGTGTGAAGAAATCAACTGTGGGAGCAATTATTAGAAAATGGAAGACATACAAGACCACTGATAATCTCCCTCGATCTGGGGCTCCACGCAAGATCTCACCCCGTGGGGTCAAAATGATCACAAGAACGGTGAGCAAAAATCCCAGAACCACACGGAGGGACCTAGTGAATGACCTGCAGAGAGCTGGGACCAAAGTAACAAAGGCTACCATCAGTAACACACTACGCCGCCAGGGACTCAAATCCTGCAGTGCCAGACGTGTCCCCCTGCTGAAGCCAGGACACGTCCAGGCCCGTCTGCGGTTTGCTAGAGAGCATTTGGATGATCCAGAAGAGGATTGGGAGAACATCATATGGTCAGATGAAACCAAAATAGAAGTTTTTGGTAGAACCTCAACTTGTCGTGTTTGGAGGGGAAAGAATGCTGAGTTGGATCCAAAGAACACCATACCTACTGTAAAGCATGGGGGTGGAAACATCATGCTTTGGGGCTGTTTTTCTGCAAGGGGACCAGGACGACTGATCCGTGTAAAGGAAAGAATGAATGGGGCCATGTATCGTAAGATTTTGAGTGAAAACCTCCCTCCATCAGCAAGGGCATTGAAAATGAGACGTGGCTGGGTCTTTCAGCATGACAATGATCCCAAACACACCGCCCGGGCAACGAAGGAGTGGCTTCGTAAGAAGCATTTCAAGGTCCTGGAGTGGCCTAGCCAGTCTCCAGATCTCAACCCCATAGAAAATCTCTGGAGGGAGTTGAAAGTCCGTGTTGCCCAGCGTCAGCCCCAAAACATCACTGCTCTAGAGGAGATCTGCATGGAGGAATGGGCCAAAATACCAGCAACAGTGTGTGAAAACCTTGTGAAGACTTACAGAAAACGTTTGATCTCTGTCATTGCCAACAAAGGCTATATAACAAAGTATTGAGATTAACTTTTGTTATTGACCAAATACTTATTTTCCACCATAATTTGCAAATAAATTCTTTAAAAATCAGACAATGTGATTTTCTGGATTTTTTTTCCTCATTTTGTCTCTCATAGTTGAGGTATACCTATGATGAAAATTACAGGCCTCTCCGATCTTTTTAAGTTGGAGAACTTACACAATTGGTGGCTGACTAAATACTTCTTTGCCCCACTGTATGTTCATGGGAACCTGATTGCAATGATTCTGAGTCAAAGGTTGTACGGTGGGTTAAATTCAGGTCAGGTCAATTACAGCTCTATGAAATTGGAGCTGGTGGCTCTTAGGTGGGCCGGAAAAGAAAAGTTCCGTGAATATCTGATTGGGAATAAATGCACAGTATTCACCGACAATAATCCGTTAATCTCGCAACTGCAAAGTTGGGTGCTACAGAACAGAGATGGGCTTCTGAATTGGCTTCCTTTGACTTGATTATTAAATATCGACCAGGCTCACAGAATGCAAACGCTGATGCATTGTCACGGTTGCATTTAGGTGACTCTGATGACCTGTTGGTGGAGAACGAAGTTTGGGGCGTACAGGCAGAGATTAGTGTTTTGCCCGGGTTGTCTGTGTCTGATATTTCCACTTCACAACTATAGGATCCCATTTTTGGTGCATTTCTAAGATTCTGGGATTGGGGGAGGATGCCAGATGCACAGGAACGAAATGAGCTAAGTAAAGGCTCGAGAGAGCTGGTTTGGCTATGGGGCCAGCTTAGAAAGGTGGGCTCATTGTTATATCATAGGGTCTGGATACCTAATGATGAAGAGGAGGTTCAGCAGTCAATTTTACTGCAGTGTTTATAGGAGCACATTCTCCGTTTGCTTCATGATGACCATGGGCATCAGGGAATAGAACGAGTGTTGCAGCTGGTGCGTTCCAGGTATTTTTGACCAAATATGCATAGGGATGTTGAGGTGTGGTGTAAAAGCTGTGAAAGGTGTGTTCTATCAAAAGCTCTCCAACCTAAGGCATGACAGTAAGGCATGACCCCTTACTACTTAATGTTTGGGAGGGAGGCCTGGTTACCTGTAGATTTTTTGGTTGGGGAGGAGGTGGAGCCTGAAATTCCGCTGGAGGAGTGGGTGGTTGAACACCAGAGATCATTAACCAGGGCATACGACACTGTGCAGCAAAGATTAGAGCGTAAACGAGCTCAGAAAGATCAAAGGTAGGAGGACCAGTGTATGGCAGAGGATTTTGAGGAAGGTGATCTGGTATACACAAGGAATCATTCAGTTAAGGGGAGAAATAAAATTCAGGATTTTTGGGATCTTACCCCATATGAGGTGGTCCGTCCTCCACCCCAGAAAGGGGTGCTCTATTCTGTTGCCCCTGTGGGTCAGGAGAGGCCCCTGCAGGTCCATAGAGTTGAGGAGTGTTCCTGAACACAGAGTCGCCC
Source organism: Pachypanchax playfairii (assembly GCA_006937955.1). Classification (NCBI taxonomy): domain Eukaryota; kingdom Metazoa; phylum Chordata; class Actinopteri; order Cyprinodontiformes; family Aplocheilidae; genus Pachypanchax; species Pachypanchax playfairii. The sequence continues at coordinate 574,213 of SSNP01000226.1, read as the reverse complement.
ATAATGATCAATCTTGGGTCACAGAAGGGCAGTGACGACATTGAGGGGATGAATGCAAATTTGGAAGGGGAGTTTGTGCCAGGGGTAGAAGATTACACTAACTGTACTGTGAAGTTGTCCGACAGTGACGATGAAATGTTGCCTGATAAATTGTCTTCTGTAGGCCAACATCCCACTAAGGAAACTGGCACATCTTTAGTTGTGGAACCAAGGAAGTCTGTTAGGACAACAGCTGGACAACACTCAAATCCATATAGACAGCCAAGGTCTGTGTTGAAGATTTAAAATTGTTCCTGTAAATTTTAAGGTGACTTTCTTTGGTACATCGTCGGGTCGACAGTATACTTTGTTGGGGTGGGATGTAGCAGGTGGCGCCACAGGGTGTCACTGTGGCTCTGCAGGTAAAAACCCTTTAAATGAGAACTGGCTGGCTGCCAGCAAGGTGTGTGCCAGTTTTCTGTGAGAGGTCAGGGTGTGGCTGGTCCCATGAAGTTTGTCTGTGTGGCAATGTGTTTGGATCACAGAGTTTTAATGTCAGATGACCAGATGAGACGCTGACTGAAAGGAGCAGTGTTTGAGGTGGTTGCAAGACAAAGTGATTCGTTGCTACTGTTGGAGTAATAATCTAGGTATTATGTAAGTTTCAACTCAGATGCACGACCTTGTATGTGGAGACAGAAATTGTTTATTGTACAAACTGTTCCAAGGACCAAGATAGGCGATATTCTGATTCTGAGACTCATCACACAATCAGGTCCTGTATAAAGCTCAGGGCTCAGTAACAAACCAATGCCAGGAGACGATAATCCGGGGGTTTGGTAGCCGGCTGGCTTGGGGATTGTTCGAGAGGGAGTGGAGCGGTTGATTTTGGCAAACAATAAACAAATAGCGAATGGTTAAAAATTTACAAAGAAAAGGAGGCAATGATTGGACGGAAGAAGGAGATGTGAGTTTGTGGGTTCCAGTAATTTCCCGGAAAAAGGGAAGAAACTTGGAGAAGATGGCGAAAGTTGGGAAAGATAGGACAACAGTGGCGGGTAGTCACAGCTGTACTGTGAATGGGAAGTAGTGGGGTGCGGTAGAAGAGTGTGAGAGTGATGATGAGATGGAAATGAGTGGTGGACAGGAACAGGTGAAGGAGAAGAGAGGATATAATTTTGAGGGTGTGGAGAATAGGAAGCAGAGGAGGGTTATGTCTAGCGATGAAGAAAGAGATATGGAAGGAAGGAAAGAATTTAAATTCATTTTCAGATTTGGAGAGGGGAGTGGGGTTCAAGGTTTGAATCCTGTGAAATTGACAACAATATTGAAAAATCAAGTGGGTTGTGGAGGAGTAAAAAGGATGACACAGAGAGCTGGATGTGATCAGAATGTTTCCTCAACTCCAACTAGACAACAGAGCAATCGTAAGTCAGAACACTTAACAGACTCGCACCAAAACCAACGTACACAATTTTGAATATAAACATCCCATTGTCTGGGTGTGAGTGGAAATGCCCTGGTGGTCTGCCACAGGGTGATATTAAGCTAGCTAAGGTGCTGAGGGACAGAAATTTGCTGATAGTATAAGGAACAGAGTGAGAAAGCTTGTAAAATGAAGGAAGTTGGGAAATATAAGGTGATTAGTGTAAGTAAGGTTGGAATGGGGGAAAGAGGAGCAAAAAGGGTGATTTGGGGGATACCAGTGGAAATGTTTGTAGAAGAAATTAAAGCCAATATTAAAGGTGTAAAGGAGGCAAAACGACTTACAACATTTAGAGATGGAGTAAGGAAAGAGTGTCCTATAGAGTATATGGCCTACTCAGTAAAGGAGTATATCCCAAAACAATTAAGGTGTTTTCAGTGCCAAAGGTTTGGACATACGGCAGCAGTATGTAAGGGGAGGAGAAGATGTCCTAGGTGTGGGGAGGATCATGAATATGAGAACTGTGGAAGGAAGACGCAACCAAGTGTTGTAATTGTGGAGGAGAGCATAGTGTGACGTACGCCGGGTGCCAGGTGATGAAAAAGGAGATGCAAATACAGTGAGAATGTGAGAATTAAAAATAAGACGTCATATGCTGAGACAGTGAAAAGGGTAAATCAGAAAGAAAGGGAGAAGTATAAGAGGGGTATAATAACAGGAGAGTTGGAGAAGAAGAAGGCAAAGTGTGGGTAGATTTAAAGAAACTTGTGACATTTATAGCTGGAGTTATAAATGCAACAGTGGAGACTAAGTTAAAGACAGAAAGAATACAAATCATCGTGAAAGCAGCAGTAAATCATCTAGATATTAATGATATAACATGGGAAGAGATAAGAAGTAATCTAAGTACTCAAGTAAGTCAGGAAATGGGAAGTATGGGAAAGTAAATGTTGAGGATCTAACAATGGAATGCATAGAGTTTACTAGCAACGGACAAGAGCTTAAAAGATATTGATAATTCAGAAATTAAACGATGTTTAATGATGTTATATGTATTCAAGAGTCGTGGTTAAGAGTAGGAATTGATTTTAAAATTTCTCAATATGGGGAAGTAAGGTGGGATAGAGAAGGGGGAGTAGGAGGTGGGTGTATGACATTGATTAAAAATAATGTGAACTTCAGGAAAATGGAAACTGGAAAGGAGGAGGAGTTTGTAGTAATGAAAATGTATACAAATCAGGGGAAAATTAATATAATCATTTATTATCATGAATGTAAAAGGTTAGATATTGAACGGATGAGGACAATAGTTGGGATAAAAAGTAGACATACAGTCATGTGTGGGGATTTTAATGCACATAGCACGGTGTGTGTGTGTGTTGGGGGGGGTGGGGTATAAAAATTGGAAGGTAATGGAGCAAATAATGGAGGAGGTAAATTTTGGTATGTGTTAATGATGGGAGAGGAACTCGGGTGGATGTATATACAGGTAAAATGTCAGCCTTAGATGTAACATCAGTGTCTAGTGAAATGGCAGGAATAAGTGAGTGGGAAGTGCTACAAGATGCGGTGGGAAGTGATCATTATCCAATACTAACAAAAATTTATGGGACTGGAGGGATGATAATGGAAGGAAGGGAAGGAAAATTGATTTTTAAAAGCTCAATGGGATAAGTTTAGGAGTGATTGTGAGAAATCATGTGCAAGAATAAAGATATCAGATAAAGAGGAGGAAATAGAAGAAGTATTTAGGAGGTTGGTAATTGAGGCTGCAGAGTCGACAATACAGAAAAGTAAAGGAAGTACAAGTGTAAAACCCACATAGGTCCCTACCCTTGTTTCGCTCAGCAGGGGTGAAATCAAACCCTTATTATTATGTTCATCCTATACTTGGTCACAGAGGTTGTGTATGTTGTAATTAAATACATATTTACAGTGGGGCAAAAAAGTATTTAGTCAGCCACCAATTGTGTAAGTTCTCCCACTTAAAAAGATCAGAGAGGCCTGTAATTTTCATCATAGGTATACCTCAACTATGAGAGACAAAATGAGGAAAAAAAATCCAGAAAATCACATTGTCTGATTTTTAAAGAATTTATTTGCAAATTATGGTGGAAAATAAGTATTTGGTCAATAACAAAAGTTAATCTCAATACTTTGTTATATAGCCTTTGTTGGCAATGACAGAGGTCAAACGTTTTCTGTAAGTCTTCACAAGGTTTTCACACACTGTTGCTGGTATTTTGGCCCATTCCTCCATGCAGATCTCCTCTAGAGCAGTGATGTTTTGGGGCTGACGCTGGGCAACACGGACTTTCAACTCCCTCCAGAGATTTTCTATGGGGTTGAGATCTGGAGACTGGCTAGGCCACTCCAGGACCTTGAAATGCTTCTTACGAAGCCACTCCTTCGTTGCCCGGGCGGTGTGTTTGGGATCATTGTCATGCTGAAAGACCCAGCCACATCTCATTTTCAATGCCCTTGCTGATGGAAGGAGGTTTTCACTCAAAATCTTACGATACATGGCCCCATTCATTCTTTCCTTTACACGGATCAGTCGTCCTGGTCCCCTTGCAGAAAAACAGCCCCAAAGCATGATGTTTCCACCCCCATGCTTTACAGTAGGTATGGTGTTCTTTGGATCCAACTCAGCATTCTTTCCCCTCCAAACACGACAAGTTGAGGTTCTACCAAAAACTTCTATTTTGGTTTCATCTGACCATATGATGTTCTCCCAATCCTCTTCTGGATCATCCAAATGCTCTCTAGCAAACCGCAGACAGGCCTGGACGTGTCCTGGCTTCAGCAGGGGGACACGTCTGGCACTGCAGGATTTGAGTCCCTGGCGGCGTAGTGTGTTACTGATGGTAGCCTTTGTTACTTTGGTCCCAGCTCTCTGCAGGTCATTCACTAGGTCCCTCCGTGTGGTTCTGGGATTTTTGCTCACCGTTCTTGTGATCATTTTGACCCCACGGGGTGAGATCTTGCGTGGAGCCCCAGATCGAGGGAGATTATCAGTGGTCTTGTATGTCTTCCATTTTCTAATAATTGCTCCCACAGTTGATTTCTTCACACCAAGCTGCTTACCTATTGCAGATTCAGTCTTCCCAGCCTGGTGAAGGTCTACAATTTTGTTTCTGGTGTCCTTTGACAGCTCTTTGGTCTTGGCCATAGTGGAGTTTGGAGCGTGACTGTTTGAGGTTGTGGACAGGTGTCTTTTATACTGATAACGAGTTCACACAGGTGCCATTAATACAGGTAACGAGTGGAGGACCGAGGAGCCTCTTAAAGAAGTTACAGGTCTGTGAAAGCCAGAAATCTTACTTGTTTGTAGGTGACCAAATACTTATTTTCCACCATAATTTGCAAATAAATTCTTTAAAAATCAGACAATGTGATTTTCTGGATTTTTTTTCCTCATTTTGTCTCTCATAGTTGAGGTATACCTATGATGAAAATGACAGGCCTCTCTGATCTTTTTAAGTGGGAGAACTTACACAATTGGTGGCTGACTAAATACTTTTTTGCCCCACTGTATATATGTAGATTAGTGCTAAGGAAGGCCAGCCAGCGTTAGCTGGAGGGGAGGATACCGGTGCCGTGAGTAAAGTTGGCTGCCGTGGGCCTTGAACTGCTACGGTGTTACTTTAACCGGATCAGTGCGGGCGCGTAAAGCTTGTGGGACACTTTGGGGGGATTGTCAATGGACAAAGTAAAGCGAGAAATTGTCTTGTTCCGCTATCAAGCGGGTATTTTGTGTTAGCCATAAAAAAGGCTAACACTATTTACTTTGTATTGTTATTCTTTCGCCCCTGCTGATATAGTGTGATCTGCTCACAACCTAATAGTGTGTTGTGACTATATCGCCTTGGAAGAGATAGGTGAATTGTTACAAAGTGGTGGCCCGTACGGGGAGTCGACTCGGATCTGATTTTCATTCATATCAGCGCACTAACTATTGCTTTCTGCATTATCGTTGAATGGATTCACAATACAAAGCAACATAAAACCTTTGTGCCGCACCACTAGGGGTGTATAGTGGTAGAGGGGTTTATTTAGCCGGATAACCATACTTTACACATAGTTATGCATGGGCTTATCCATACAATTGCGTGCACGCAGCCACGCTCAGCCATTCAAGTAAAGCGATTATATTAAACATTGTACACTCCTAGTGTAACATTTGCCCAAGCCTTCACACGTTAATTTGCAACACTTTTGTGCACACACTCCAGGCCCATCAGCACCAAAGCATGGAAGACCACGCGGACGGTGGTGTGGTGCAGGAGGAGAATAGAGAGGAGACAGAAGATGGGGCCACTGCCCCGGACCGATTTCGCCATGTTACAATTAGGAAGGAGGGCAGAATTTCGGAGCTTGCTTCACAGATGGAGACCATGTATATAAGTGACAAAACTTTGGACCAGTTGAGGAGGGGAATGTTGAAGGCACAGAGGAGACAGATGAAGTGCTGGAGCAGATTTAAACCCTGCGGCAAACCGTGGACAGTCTGGAGGTCCTGCTTAAAGATGCAGTGGACAGTACCCTCAGCAGAGAGGATGGCCTGAGAGCAGCTATGATGGAGAGTCTGGGGAGCGAATTAAAGGAGTATGTGGACGCAAAGCTGCAGCAGTTTGATCAAGTGGAAACTGCACGTCTGCGGCGCAGAGATAAACGGTGGAGTGAAGAACTGAGGCATACCCTCACCAAATGTGACATGTTTCAAAAGGTGGGCAGGGAGTTTGGTACAACATTATTTGCTCATGATGATGCTATGTGGAAGAGAGGAAGAAATATTATGTAAAAGAGTAAAAGCAATTTGAAAAGTAAAAAAGTGGTCGAATGAATGGGGTTTTAAATTTTCAGTGGGAAAAACAAAAAGTATGGTGTTTACTAGAAGGAAAAACATAATGGAGAACTTAAAGTTGTATGCGAAAGAAGTGGAGCAAGTAAATAATTTTAAATATTTAGGAGTTATATTTGATAGAAAATTAGTATGGAAAGAGAAGACAGAAGAAAGATGTAAGAAAGTAATAAATATAATGTTTGAGAGGATATGAGTGGGGAGCTAGTGTAAAGGCTTTAAGGTGCATGTATAGTGCTATGGTGAGGTCATTAATAGAGTATGGAAGTATAGAATAAAGTTCAGCATCTAATACATGAATGAAAAAGATTGAAGTGATACAAAGTCAAGCACTGTGAGTGTGTTGTGGAGCAATGAGAACTACACCTTGTGTTGCTGTGCAGGTGGAAATGGGGGAGATGCCGATAAGGTTTAGAATTAAACAATTAGCTTTAAATTATTGGGAAAGTTTACAAGTGTGTACAGATAAGGAGAGTATGGCAAAAAGGGCTTTAAGACCATGTTGGGAAAATGAGAAAATAAAGAAAGAAGGGGGTTGTTGGAAAGTAAAAGACTGGGCAAAAGAGTGTAGGTTCCAACACAAGGTGCCAATGGAAAAGATTTTATATCCTGCTAATCCAAAATGGGTTTTTCCAGAAGTAGAAATAGATTATAGTATTTATGATAAGATAACACGTAGTGGAGGGAGAGAAACATGAAACAGATAAAATTACAGAAGTTAGATGAAGTAGTCATTATGAGTCATATTTGCAAATATTCACAGATGGGTCAAAGAAAATAAACGGAGGAAAAACAGGTTTTGCATTTGTAATACCACAAATAGGTTTGGTGGTAAAAGAAAGAACTCCAGATCATTTTTCAGTGTATACAGTGGAGATGTTAGCGATTTCTTTTAGTCTTCAGTGGATGGAACAACATAGAATTAAAAAATGTAGGGAGTAGGGAGCAACTTAGAATGAAATTAATAGAGAATGGGTAAGGGGGGAGAAAGGAAGAGTGAGTGTGTGATAGAGTTTCTAAGGCAAAGTGGTTTAGTTGAAAGGATATATTTTTTTTTTTGGGTGGGGAAGGGGGGTGAATGTTCCGACTTACACTCCAGTACAGTAGGTGGCGGAAATGCACCTTTAAGTTAGATGCCACCTGCCAATACAAAAAAGAAGAAGAGAAGAAACCAACGCCAGACCATTGAGATTCATTCTGGTGACTGTGCCTCAAGTACAGTGGCTTGCAAAAGTATTCGGCTCCCTTGAACTTTTCCACATTTTGTCACATTACAGCCAAAAACACGAATCAATTTTATTGGAATTTCACATTAAAGACCTATACAAAGTGGTTTACACGTGAGAAGTGGAACGAAAATCATACATGATTCCAAACATTTTTTACAAATACATAACTGAAAAGTGGGGTGTGTGTAATTATTCAGCCCCCTGAGTCAATACTTTGTCTTTTAGGGTATGTCTCTACTAGCTTTGCACACCTAGAGACTGAAATTCTTGCTCATTCTTCTTTGCAAAACAGCTCCAGCTCAGTCAGATTAGATGAACAGTGTTTGTGAACAGCAGTTTTCAGATCTTGCCACAGATTCTCGTTTGGATTTAGATCTGGACTTTGACTGGGTCATTCTAACACATGGATATGTTTTGTTTTAAACAATTCCATTGTTGCCCTGGCTTTATGTTAAGGGTCGTTGTCCTGCTGGAAGGTGAACCTCCGCCCCAGTCTCAAGTCTTTTGCAGACTCCAAGAGGTTTTCTTCCAAGATTGCCCTGTATTTGGCTCCATCCATCTTCCCATCAACTCTGACTAGCTCCCCTGTCCCTGCTGAAGAGAAGCCCCCTCAGAGCATGATGCTGTCACCACCATATTTTGACAGTGGGGGTGGTGTGTTCAGAGTGATGTGCAGCGTTAGTTTTCTGCCACACATAGCGTTTTGCATTTTGGCCAAAATGTTCGATTCTTATCTCCTCTGACCAGAGCACCTTCTTCCAGATGTTTGCTGTGTCCCCCACATGGCTTGTGGCAAACTGCAAACGGGACTTGTTATGTTTTTTTTTAACAATGGCTTTCTTCTTGCCACTCTTCCATAAAGACCAACTTTGTGCAGTGCACGACTAATAATTGTCTTATGGACAGATTCCCCCACCTGAGCTGTAGATCTCTGCAGCTCGTCCAGAGTCACCATGGGCCTCTTGGCTGTATTTCTGATCAGCGCTCTCCTTGTTCGGCCTGTGAGTTTAGGTGGACGGCCTTGTCTTCGTAGATTTACCATACTCCATACTCCTTCCATTTCTGAATGATTGCTTGAACAGTGCTTCGTAGGATGTTCAAGGCTTGGGAAATCTTTTTGTAGCCTAAGCCAGATTTAAATTTCTCAATAACTTTATCCCTGACCTGTCTGGTGTGTTCTTTGGACTTCATGGTGTTGTTGCTCCCAACATTGTCTTAGACAACCTCTGTGGCCATCACAGGGCAGCTGTATTTGTACTTGACCCACAGGTGCACTCTATTTAGTCATTAGCACTCATCAGGCAATGTCTATGGGCAACTGACTGCACTCAGACCAAAGGGGGCTGAATAATTACGCACCCACCACTTAACAGTTATTTATTTGTAAAAAATGTTTGGAATCATGTATGATTTTTGTCCCACTTCTCACATGTACACCACTTTGCATTGGTCTTTCACATGGAATTCCAGTAAAATTAATTCATGTTTGTGGCCGTAATGTGACAAAATGTGGAAAAGTTCAAGGGGGCCAAATACTTTTGCAAGCTACTGTAGATACAACTACGGTGAAAATCCCTGGGCTCTTTCTAGTGACCAGGACATTGTTGGAGCATGTATGAGGAAGAAATTGTGTAGTTCTATAAATTTATTTGTGGTTAAACTTGCTTAGAGTCCCTTTAAAAATGCTGCTGTTCTCTTTTAAAAAGTTGATTTATTTCTTTATTATAATTATAATTATTATTTATTAAAGTTGCTCAAAATAGTATTTTCTACTTGGATGACAATGTAACATTATACAAAATATCAAGTTTCAAGTTTATTTATTTATAAAATGCCAGTTCATGACAAAGTCATTTCAAGGCACTTCACAGAAAAATCAACCAATTAATAATAAAACAATTTCTATCTAAGGAACCAGCCGATTGGGCTGAATTGTTATTTCAGCACAATCCCCCATCCTGAGCAAGCACAATTGATGACAGTAGAAAGGAACGACTCCCTTTTAACAGGAAGAAACCTCTAGCAGAACCCGGCTCAGGATGGGCGGCCTTCTGCCTTAGCCGACTGGGGTCTGAGCCGACAGGAAAGAGACACAGACAAACACCGATGGATTTTGGCCAGTCGTCATGTCTATAGAAAGATAAACAGAGAAACAGTTAATGGCAGCAGTAACAATCAAAGCAATAACAATTTGATGGCTCTAGTGGGAATATTTCATTGTTTGTTTATGTGAGATACACCCTCCTCAGAGGCAGCCAGAGTAAAGAAAGACAGCAGAATGAAAAAATGTGGTCAGTATGTCCTCCGGCAGTCTAAACCTATAGCAGCATAACTTAAGGGAAAGCTCAGGAGAACCCAAGCTAACCCTGACTATAGGATTGTGTAAAAAGGAAAGTTTTAAGTCTATTCTTAAAACTACACAAGGTGACTGCCTCATGGATAAAAAGTGGAAGCTGGTTCCACAGGAGAGGAGCCTGATAACTAAAAGCTCTTCCTCCCATTCTACTTTTAGAAATTCTAGGAACTACAAGCAGACCTGCAGTCTGAGAGCGAAGTGCTCTGTTAAGAGCATATGGAACAATAAGATCTTTAATATAAGCTGGAGCTTGGTCGTTCAAGGCCTTATACGTCAAAAGTAAAACCTTAAACTTTATTCTAGACCTTACAGGGAGCCAATGAAGTGATGCTAAAACAGGAGAAATATGGTCTCTCCTTCTAACTCTCATCAGAACTCTGGCAGCGGTATTTTGGATCAGCTGGAGGCCTTTAACAGAACTATTAGAACACCCTGATAATAATGAATTACAGTAATCAAGTCTAGAAGTAATAAATGTGTGAACTAAAGTTTCTGCATCTCTTTGATTCAAAATGCTCCTAATTTTAGCAACATTACGCAGGTGGAAGTAGGCCGTCCTGGTAACATGCTTTATATGAGAAGTAAAGGACATGTCCTGGTCAAAGATAACACCCAGGTTCTTTACCTTCTTGTTGGAGGCCAAATTAATGCCATCCAACGTTGATGACTGACTACACAACTTGTTCCTGAGATTCTCAGGCCCAAAAGTCACAACCGCTGTCTTGTCTGAATTTAAAAGCAAAAAATTAAGCGTCATCCAATGTTTTACATTATTAAGACAAGCTTGTGATCTCTGCAGCTGGTTGGTCTCATCAGGCTTCATTGATAGATATAACTGAGTATCATCAGCATAAAAATGGAATTTTATACCATGTTGTCTAATAATTTTACCAAGCGGTAACATATATATAGTAAAGAGGATTGGTCCAAGCACTGAACCCTAAGGAACTCCATTACTGACTCTGGTTTATGAAGGAGATTCATTATTTACATGAACAAACTTCAGTTAAATATGATTCAAACCAGTTTAATGCAGTTCCCTGAATCCCAATATCATATTCAAGCCTCTTCAATAGGATCTTGTGATCTATAGTATCAAATGCAGCACTGAGATCTAACAGGACAAGTACAGACAAAAGTCCACTGTCTGAGGCCATGAGAATATCATTAGAAACTTTCACCACTGCTATGATGAGCTCTAAATCCTGACTGGAACTCTTCAAGAAGATTATTACTGTGTAGGTGATCACATAACTGGCTTGCAACTATCTTTTCTAGAATTTTTGAGATGAAGGGTAAATTGGATATAGGTCGATAATTACCTGGAGATCCTGGATCAAGATCAGGTTTCTTAAGTAAAGATTTAATAACAGCAACCTTAAAGGCCTTAGGCACATATCCATTCATTAAAGACAAATTGATCATGTCCAATATCCATGTGTTAATCAATGGGAAGACATCTTTAAAAAGTCTGGTTGGAACAGGATCCAACATACATGTAGATGGTTTAGAAGAAGCTATAATGTGTGTTAACTCATTAAGATCAGCTGGACAGATACTGTCTAAACATGATTCAGATTCTAAAGCTGCTTCACTGGACAACAAACCAGAGACAACAGTGGGAAGGACATTATAGATTTTTTCTCTAATTTAATCTATTTTATTAGTAAAGAATTCCATGAAGTCATCACTACTGAGGGTTACAGGGATACATGGTTCAACAGAAGTTGGGTTTTTTATTAATCTGGCTACAGTACTAAACAGAAACTGGGGATTGTTCTTGTTCTCCTCTATGAGGGACGAGTAATACTCAGTTCTAACCCTACGAAGGGCTCTTTTGTATTTGAGCAGACAATCTCTCCAAGATAAATAAACTTCTTCTAGCTTAGTGGAACGCCATTTCCTTTCTAACTTTCTTGAAGTTCTTTTTAGCATACGCAGCTCTAAATTAAACCAAGGAGCACGCCTCCTCTGGCTGATTACCTTCATTTTCAGAGGAGCAACTTTATCCAATGACGTGCGCATTGAAGCTGTAAAATTATCAGTAAGATCATCAATTCGCCAGTCTGCAAAATCTTTGCAGCTGCTGTCTGTTATATTATTCTTCTGGAATGAAGATAAAGCTAATGGAATAGATTCTTTGAATTTAGTTACAGCATTTTCTGATAAACATCTGCGGTAATTAAAGTTTCTATCTGGAGCGGTGAGGTCCCTCATTGTAAATTCAAAGGTTATTAAAAAATGATCAGACAAGACAGGGTTGTGAGGAAACACTATCAGCTGTTCAATCTCTACGCCATAAGTAAGAACAAGATCAAGAGTATGATGACAATAATGAGCTGGTCTGTTTACATTCTGAGAGAAACCAACTGAATCCAAAAGATCATTAAAAGCTATATTCAAACTGTCCCTTTCAATATCAACATGAATATTGAAATCTCCCACTATATTGACTTTATCAGATTTCAGTAATAGTTCTGATAAAAAGACTGAAAATTCAGACAAGAACTCAGAATAAGCACCTGGTGGACGATATACAACAACAAGTAAAAGAGGTTCCTCTGATTTCCAATTTGGGAGAGAAATACTGAGGGTCATAAATTCAAAAGAATTATAACTAATAACTGGTCTAGAGCTAATCAATAGACCTGACTGGAAAATAGCTGCTACTCCTCCTCCTCGACCTGTTGCTTGAGGAACATGAAGATTAAGGTAGTTAGAAGGAGTTGATTCATTAATACTAACATGATCCTCCTGCTGCAGCCAGGTTTCCGTAAGACAAAATTGATCAATATGATGATCAATTATCAGATCATTAACTAACAGAGATTTACACTCACCGGCCACTTTATTAGGTACACCATGCTAGTAACGGGTTGGACCCCCTTTTGCCTTCAGAACTGCCTCAATTCTTCATGGCATAGATTCAACAAGGTGCTGGAAGCATTCCTCAGAGAGTTTGGTCCATATTGACATGATGGCATCACACAGTTGGCGCAGATTTGTCGGCTGCCCATCCATGATGCGAATCTCCCGTTCCACCACATCCCAAAGATGCTCTATTGGATTGAGATCTGGTGACTGTGGAGGCCATTTGAGTACAGTGAACTCATTGTCATGTTCAAGAAACCAGTCCGAGATGATTCCAGCTTTATGACATGGCGCATTATCCTGCTGAAAGTAGCCATCAGAAGTTGGGTACATTGTGGTCATAAAGGGATGGACATGGTCAGCAACAATACTCAGGTAGGCTGTGGCGTTGTAACGATGCTCAATTGGTACCAAGGGGCCCAAAGAGTGCCAAGAAAATATTCCCCACACCATTACACCACCACCACCAGCCTGAACCGTTGATACAAGGCAGGATGGATCCATGCTTTCATGTTGTTGACGCCAAATTCTGACCCTACCATCCGAATGTCGCAGCAGAAATCGAGACTCATCAGAACAGGCAACGTTTTTCCAATCTTCTATTGTCCAATTTCGATGAGCTTGTGCAAATTGTAGCCTCAGTTTCCTGTTCTTAGCTGAAAGGAGTGGCACCCGGCATGGTCTTCTGCTGCTGTAGCCCACGCACTGTGCATTCATAGATGCTCTTCTGCCTACCTTGGTTGTAACGAGTGGTTATTTGAGTCACTGTTGCCTTTCTATCAGCTCGAACCAGTCTGGCCATTCTCCTCTGACCTCTGGCATCAACAAGGCATTTCCGCCCACAGAACTGCCGCTCACTGGATATTTTTTCTTTTTCGGACCATTCTCTGTAAACCCTAGAGATGGTTGTGCGTGAAAATCCCAGTAGATCAGCAGTTTCTGAAATACTCAGACCAGCCATTCTGGCACCAACAACCATGCCATGTTCAAAGTCACTCAAATCACCTTTCTTCCCCATACTGATGCTCGGTTTGAACTGCAGGAGATTGTCTTGACCATGTGTACATGCCTAAATGCACTGAGTTGCCGCCATGTGATTGGCTGATTAGAAATTAAGTGTTAACGAGCAGTTGGACAGGTGTACCTAATAAAGTGGTCGGTGAGTGTAGATGAAAGCGATCTAACATTCAGTAAACCACATCTAATAGTTTTATTTACAGGTTTTATATTAGTAACTGTGTTTATTTTAATCAGATTTGTATTATTTATTTTTCTAGAACAAAATATTTGTTTATTTAATTTGAACCGTGGTTGAGCAGACACCGTCTCTATAGGAAAGTGGGAGGGTAATGACAGAGAAGCTGCAGAGAGGTGTGTAAGACTACAACTCTGCTTCCTGGACTGGACCCTGTATTGTCACGGTTTTGGAAAAGTAATAAATTCAGCCATATTTCTAGAAAGGAGAGCTACACCATCCAAAGTAGGATGGATGCCGTCTCTCCGAATCAGTCCAGGTTTTCCCCAAAACGTCTGCCAATTATCGATAAAGCCCACATTGTTATCAGGACAACACCTAGACAACCAGCAACGAAATGAAGACATACGACTAAACATGTCATCGTTTCTCAGATTAGGGAGGGGACCATAGAAGATTATGGAGTCCGACATTGTTTTTGCAAAGTTACACACCAAAGCAACATTAATCTTAGTGACCTCCGATTGGCGTAACCGGGTGTCGTTACTGCCGACGGCGTAACCAGGTGTCGTTACTGCCGACGTGAGTAACAATCTTACTGTATTTACGCTTATCCTTAGCCAGCAGTTTCAGGTAGCCTTCTATGTCGCCCGCTCTGGCCCCCGGAAGGCATTTGACTATGGTCGCTGGTATCTCTAATACCACGTTTCGGACTATGGAGCTGCCAATAACCAGAGTCTGTTTCTCAGCAGGTGTGTCGCTGAGTGGGGAAAAATGGTTTGAAACGTGGACGGGGCGATGGTGAACTGGGGGCTGCTTAGGACTATGCTTCCTTCTGACCGTCACCCAGCCGGCCTGGGCTCCCGGCTGCTCGGGATTTGCCGGAGGACGGCTAAGGGGAGCTAGTCTCAGTGGCTCCGTGCTCGCTGAAGGAACTTGACTAACTGCTGGAGTCTCAAAAGCTTGGAGCCGCGATTCCAAAACAGACAGCCTCGCCTCCAAAGCTACAAATAAACTACATTTGTTGCCCGTACCATTATCAGTAAAGGAGGCAGAGGAATAACTAAACATCTGACACACAGAACAGGTCAAGGCAGGAGACGGTGAAAGAGAAGCCATGCTAAGCTAAGCTGGGCTAGCTAACGAACAGTATTATAAAAATAAAAGCTAAGAGAAGTTAAAACCAAAGATTCCCTTAAGACAGGAGTGCAGTACAGCTAAGAGAGTAGTGCTTATGAACTACTAAGGCAAAAAATGACAGTAAATCAGTGGAAATCCGAAAAAAATGCCAATAGAACAGACAAAACAGCAGCCAAACAGTGCAACCGAGACAAACAGGAAGTGACACAATACGTCAAATACAATACAAAATATCAGTCTGAATAAGCTTTGAAAACGGAAGAACTTAATGACAAAAGAGCCGACAGAGGGCCTCAAGTGACATTCATGCTTGGGGCCCCCTGGTGGCCTTGCTACACCACTGGTAGCCACATTAAAGAGGCAATTTCTTACACATTTCAGGACTTTGTGGTTATTTCTGGATTGAGATGGTGATCCAGATCACCCCCAATATCTACTCAGTTCTTCCTTGGTCCACTTCTGACTTTTTCCTTTTCCATCTATAAAATTTTTAATTATTTTGCCAAACAAACTGTCAAACAAACCCTGGCAAGAAAATTACCCCCTGGTGGAGGTAAGTAGAGACACATTGCTTGCTGATGTGTTTTAATAGAAAACAGAAAATATAAATAACAATCTTTGCAATGACATTATAACAGCCTGGTCATTATTTTTAATGACATTAAAATGTCCACATTATTCATGTCTGTGCTGAATGTGAATTTAAAAGGCAGTAAAGAACAGCCAAACATCACTCATTAACCAGGATGTTGATGAGAGCAGTCCTGGGGGAAAGAATGGCTCGTTTGATGGTGCGCTTGATCAGATACTTCTGTCCAATTGGACTCTCCAACACCAGCTGCTGGACTCGTCCAGAATCTTTGAACTCCTGCAGAGGTATTGCCACCTTACCATAGGGCTTGTTGTTTATCTGAGGGCAGGAAATAGAAAGGAAAGCCAAGAGATGTTTCTAGTTCTTTATGTCAGACGTTTTTGATTAAGTTCTATATGAAAAAAGTTCTGTCTAAACTTTTTCTAGCCAAAACAAGTCCCAAAATAACATTAACACAAACAGCACACACTTTTAAACATATACTTAGTAGTAGATATGGGAAGGGCACTTCATCTTGTATGATTAGAGGCAAGCGTATGCATGCATAAGGTGAATGTGATCCTGTCTCTGGATGTGGCTGCAAACTAATGGTGTGTGTGTGTGTGTCAAGCATGGGCGTCGCACCCATGGGGGGTGTGTGTGTTTTAACAACCACACTTTTCCCGGTGAGTTTAGGTGCAGTTTAGTATTGCGTTAGAATTGTGTCAAAAGTACTGAGAGCAGTTTATTAAACTCTGCACAGATATTATCTACTCGCACAAGCATATTCTGTCCTCGCGCGCAGAGTTTTTCTTCACTCGAGGAGTTTCTTCCCTCGCGCGAGTAAATTCAATTCTCAAACAGATTCAACCGTTCACGCACGCATGACCAGAAACTCTGCTCATGCGGGTATATGACTTTTGACAGTTTGGAGGCAGAGCCCAGCTGCAGCACTGACCCTCTCATGATTGGTCCCTTTGTAATCAGTCACGCCCAAATGATGAGTGAACCTGAACCAGAGTTCACTCGTTATTCAAACACATTCCGATCCGTGTAGCTTTGGTGGAATCTATTCGAGACATATAGTACTAATTGATACTTTTATTATAAGAGATTATAACAATGAAATCTAGTTTATTTACAATTGTTTGGTTTTGTGTATGTGTGTGATCGCAGGGATTGATGGTGGTAATGTGATTACAGGACGACGATTTATTTTCAGCTCAGGCACCTGCTCGTTTGTCGGCATAATGGTGCATTCACACCGGCCACTTTGTCAACGTCAAGCAACACTGATAATGCTCCAAATTTGACGTTTGAAGTTAAAGCTCATAACGCCTGCCAGTCAGAGCGCATAGGCGTTAAAGCTCGTAAAGCCTGACCGAAAAAGAGCGCGAAGGCGGGGCTTCCTTTGTTATGGGATGTTCGGAGCTATTGCGGATCATATTGAGACAGTGGCTTGGATTTATTTACTTCATAGATCTAGACAACGTCGACGTCGGGTGCATTAGCGCCGTTTGTGGATACACCCCATTCTTCAAATGCGTTCTGAGTTTGGTGAGTTTAACCATTTGCTCCAGGAGCTACGTTTGGATGAGGTTAATTTATCTTCCATTTTGGCTGATCCCGCTTCTCTCCGGCTACGTGCTGTGACTGTGCTGTGCTGTGCCCTCTTGGGCTGGTTGAAGACCAGACGTGCTGCTGCGTTCTCAATCATCTGCAGAGGTTTAACCGAGGACGCCGGAGGACCGGCCAGCAAAGAGTTGCAGTAGTCGATCCGGGACAAGACCAGGGCCTGGACCAGAAGCTGGGTGGTGTGGTCTGTGAGGAAGGCTCTGATTTTCCTGATGTTGTAAAGCGCAAATCGACATGAGCGAGCTACGGAGTTAACCTGCTCCTTGAAGGACAGCTGGTTGTCCAGTATGACACCAAGGTTTCTGGCGGAGGTTTTGGGGAACAGCGTGATGGAGTCAAGCTGCACGCTTATCTGAGGAGGTAAGGAGTTACTGGCAGGACAGACAATGAGGTCAGTTTTGGACAGATTAAGCTGAAGGTGGCGATCCCTCATCCACACCGAGATATCTGAGAGGCAGGCAGATATCCGCACTGAGACGGATGTATTGTCTGGAGGGAAGGAGAGGAGGAGCTGAGTGTCGTCAGCGTAGCAATGGTATGAGAAGCCATGGGAGCAAATGATCTCGCCTAATGAGGTGGTGTATAAAGAGAAGAGGAGAGGACCAAGGACCGAGCCCTGTGGGACACCCGTCGCCAGCTCATGCAGACTGGACATCTGTCCATGCCACGAGACTCTGAAAGATCTTTCCGCAAGGTACGAGGTGAACCACGAGAGGACTGGTCCCGGCTGCCAAGCTTAGATAGCGTCGAGAGGAGAATGAGGTGGTTGACGGTGTCGAAAGCAGCAGACAGGTCAAGGAGTAAGAGTACTGAGGAGAGACCAGCCGATCTGGCAACCCGTAGTGACTCTGCAATTGAGAGAAGAGCGGTTTCCGTGGAATGGCCTCGCTTAAAGCCTGATTGATAAGGATCAAGTAGGTCGTTGCCGTGGAGGAACTGTGAGACTTGAGTGAAAACGGCTCACTCTAGGATCTTGGACATGAACGGTAGGAGCGAGACTGGCCGGTAGTTTCCTACCTGGGCCGGGTCGAGCGACGTTTTTTTCAGCAGCGGAGTGACAGTGGCTTGCTTGAAAACTGAAGGAAAGACGCCAGTTTTCATGGAAGAGTTTATAATGTGGGTTATTGCAGGTTTGACAGCAGGAAGAATGCTCAGCAGAATATCTGTAGGAATCGGATCCAGAGGACACGTGGTTGGATTAGATTCCACTACGAGTCGGGAGACTTCGTCCTCATTCAGTAAGCGGAAGGAGCAGAGCGATTGACCGGAGGAAGGATGGACCAGACTGGGATGGTCAGGCTCAGAAAACTGAGATTTTGAGAACTGGTTTTGGAGATGCTTCACACGGAATTACTTACCTGCCCTGCAAACACGTAACAAATGGACAGAGGACAAGGGCAGTCTTAATGTTGGAACTGTGGTTTTGCTGGCCGATCCACAAGCTCCAAGAGCCCTCTGGCCTGTTGGAATAGTTAAAACAATCCTGAAGGGAAGGGATAACAAGACTCGAGCTGCAGAAGTTCAGGTGAAGGACAAAACCTTTGTCAGACCAGTGGCTCGCCTTATTAAGCTACCTGCCTTCCCACAAGAAGATGACCTCCAGCTGGCCTAATGGACACAAATCTGCTCCCCAGATTTGGGGGCGGCTGTTAAAAAGGCCAGGTTGTTCCTATCTGTGCAGTTCCAGCACCCCCTTGTGGCGAGTTTCATTGATATTGTTTAGTTTTGATTAGGCACATTTTCGGTCACCTACAGCAAAGACCCAACTACTTTTGATGAAGGTATCGGGATAAGTTCGAGTTTCTCCCTGAAGTTGTCAGAAAATGATTTGTGCGTGCATTAGCAAGTAAGTGAATAACTGTGAAGATTCATTAGCGACCGTATATTATTTCTATATGCGCAGATTCTTGCTAGCGGTAGTAGCAGTTGACTTTATGCAGGTTGCGATCTCAGCTAATTAGCATTGCACAAACGAGACAGTTACATGTGAAACTGTTATTTATTTCCTGTTTGTATCTGTGTTTTCAGAAACCACTTTCATTCAAAGAATTAAACATTTAACGGACAAATTGGCCTGGTTATTCCTCATGGGGACATTATTATGCTCTAACCGGACATACTGCAGCGGTTATATCTCCCATAATTCATTAATACCAGCAAAGAGTAAACAGTTGCCTTTCTATCAGCTCGAACCAGTCTGGCCATTCTCCTCTGACCTCTGGCATCAACAAGGCATTTCCACCCACAGAACTGCCGCTCACTGGATATTTTTTCTTTTTCGGACCATTCTCTGTAAACCCTAGAGATGGTTGTGCGTGAAAATCCCAGTAGATCAGCAGTTTCTGAAATACTCAGACCAGCCATTCTGGCTCCAACAACCATGCCACGTTCAAAGTCACTCAAATCACCTTTCTTCCCCATACTGATGCTCGGTTTGAACTGCAGGAGATTGTCTTGACCATGTGTACATGCCTAAATGCACTGAGTTGCCGCCATGTGATTGGCTGATTAGAAATTAAGTGTTAACGAGCAGTTGGACAGGTGTACCTAATAAAGTGGCCAAAGAGTGTATGTCTCCACAAATAGATTCCACAAAAATTACATGGATCGGAATGTGTTTGAACAACGAGTGAACTCTGGTTCAGGTTCACTCATCATGTGGGCGTGACTGATTACAAAGGGACCAATCATGAGAGGGTCAGTGCTGCAGCTGGACTCCGCCTCCAAACTGTCAAAAGTCATATACCCGCATGAGCAGAGTTTCTGTTCAAGCACGCGTGAATGGTTGAATCTGTTTGAGAGTTGAATTTACGGTCACGCGAGGGAAGAAACTCCTCGAGTGAAGAAAAACTATGCGCGCGAGGACAGAATATGCTCGTGCGAGTAGATAATATATGTGCAGAGTTTAATAAACTGCTCTTAGTACTTTTGATACAATTCTAACGTCATAGTTTAGCAGAAACACCTTACTTCTGTCGCTCCTCCGCATTTATCTAACTGCTCTGTGTCTGCCGCTAGCTGCCTCCTCCCCCCTCCCTCTCAACTATGACACCGGCTTTGAGTGACCAGCTGATGATTGGCTATTCTACCTCACGTTTATTCTACAGTGACTTATTAAAATGTTGTCCTGTGTTCTGTAAAGTATTTCTTTCACTCATTTTATTCTGAAGAAGTTTTATAACATAAAACCAAAAACTTGCTGAGAGCTCTTGATCCGTGTCCTCTGCTTCCTCACTGCTGCCTGAGAATAGGATTTATGAATAGATTTATTCTTGCACCTCCACCTCACAGGTTGCTCCGGAGATTGATAAAAGGTGTTTTTACTACTACTACTACTACTACTGTCATTTAGCAGATGCTTTTATCCAAAGCGACTTACATTGAGAGAACATACAAGCAAGAATTCAAAGAGAAGGAAAAAAAATATAAGGAGGCGGACTGTTTGGAGTCCAGTTTAATTCCGACGCTGATACATCAAGTGTATCAAAATTTTTTTTTTTTTTTTTTAGTGAGAGATAAATTCTCAAATCGCTATCATAAATCATAAATTAATCCTACATTAAGACTGAAAGTGTTCTTTAAAGAGGTGAGTCTTAAGGAGTTTTTCTCCTTTTTCATGCCTATAACCTATTTGAAAAAGCATCACTAACAAGAAATTACCTTTGTGTGTAAGGTAGGGGTGTAACGGTTCACAGGTATGTTTTGAACCATTTGGTTCGACCTGTTCAGTTCAGTCCACTTGTGTACCGTTTCGGTGCATTTTTTTACCCATAAATGTATCATTAGTGTGATATTAGCACAGCGGAAGTAAGTTTCCAGGTGAGTTTCAGCATGGACGCTGTATTGAGTATCGCACAGCGGTCAGCGGAGCCAGACACACACATTGAAGTAAATACATGAGCTGAGGGGTGTAACATTACACACATTCATAAACTGTTTCGGTACTGTGCTGTTGGTATGGTGCAGATGTTTACTGATCTGATTACAGCTAGTTAACAGGCTTGTTTTGCGCACGGAGCATCTTCAGTAGCAAACTGGAAGTTTATTGTCAGCTATGTGGGATTCTGCAGTGTATCTTCAACCTCAGCTTCACACAGGAGAAGGTAGCAGTTCTATGGAAAACATCCTGCCTTGTTCCACTACCAAAACCATCTACTACTACTACTACTACTACTGTCATTTAGCAGACGCTTTTATCCAAAGCGACTTACATTGAGAGAACATACAAGCAAGAAATCAAAGAGAAGGAAACAATATAAGGAGGCGGACTGTTTGGAGTTCAGTTTAATTCAGACGCTGATACATCAAGTGTATCATTTCATTTTTTTTTTTTTTTTGTAGAGATAAATTCTCAAATCGCTATCATAAATCATAAATTAATCCCACATTAAGACTGAAAGTGTTCTTTAAAGAGGTGAGTCTTAAGTCTGCTCTTAAAAGTAGCTGCCGACTCTGAGGATCGGACCGAGTTTGGTAGGTCATTCCACCATCGGGGGATAACAGAGGAGAAGAGTTTGGAACATGATCTCATGCCACGTTGTGGTGGAAGCGCTAGGCGTCTTTCAGCGGCTGAGCGTAGCTGTGGGAATGTAGGTTTGGATGAAGGAGTGAAGGTAAGTAGGAGCTGTGTGTGTTAGAGTCTGGTAAGCCAGAAGCAGAGCTTTGTATTTGATGCGTGCTGCAACTGGAAGCCAGTGCAGGGAAATGAGCAGCGGAGTGACATGAGCCCTCTTGGGCTGATTGAAGACCAGACGTGCTGCTGCGTTCTGAATCATCTGCAGAGGTTTAACCGAGGACGCCGGAAGACCGGCCAGCAAAGAGTTGCAGTAGTTGATCCGGGACAAGACCAGGGCCTGGACCAGAAGCTGGGTGGTGTGGTCTGTGAGGAAGGCTCTGATTTTCCTGATGTTGTAAAGCGCGAATCGACATGAGCGAGCTACGGAGTTAACCTTCTCCTTGAAGGACAGCTGGTTGTCCAGTATGACACCAAGGTTTCTGGCGGAGGTTTTGGGGAACAGCGTGATGGAGTCAAGCTGCACGCTTATCTGAGGAGGTAAGGAGTTACTGGCAGGACAGACAATGAGGTCAGTTTTGGACAGATTAAGCTGAAGGTGGCGATCCCTCATCCACACCGAGATATCTGAGAGGCAGGCAGATATCCGCACTGAGACAGATGTATCGTCTGGAGGGAACGAGAGGAGGAGCTGAGTGTCCGGACCAGACTGGATGGACCAGACTGGGATGGTCAGGCTCAGAAAACTGATTTTTAATGGAGGCTATTTTGTCGGTGAAGTAGGTGGCGAACATGTCTGCAGTCAGCCCGGTGGGTGGCTGAGCAGGTGGAGGACGGATAAGAGTATTGAATGTCTTGAACAGTTTTCCCATGTTAGGAGCATTTTGGATTTTGTTTTGGTAAAAAGCTATCTTGGCAGCCTTTAAGCAGGATGTGAAGCTAGAGAGCATTTGCTGGTATTCGGACAAGTCAGAGAGATTTTTGGATTTGCGCCATTTCCTTTCAGCTGCTCTCAGACCAGCTCTGTGATCCCTCAGAGTGTCTGTGAGCCACGGACTAGGACGCTGCCGGGCGGCCAGCTTTGACACACGAGGGCAGACTTCGTCCAGAGAAGAAGCTAGTGAGGAGCAGAGCGTCTCTGTTGCGTCATTTACAGGCAGAGTTGAGAGCACCGAGTAGGAAGGGAGGGAGGAGCAGACATGCTCCGATAGCTGCGAGGGAGTGAGAGATTGAAGGTTTCTGCGGTAGGAGACAGTCTTTATTTTTGCGTTAGGTACGTAAGGGATGGAGATGCTGAATTTAATCAGGAAGTGGTCTGAGAGGTGCAGCGGTGTGACTTGCACGTTACCTGCAGTGCAGTTTCTGGTCAGTACCAGGTCCAGTGTGTTGCCAGCTCTGTGTGTTGGGGGAGTCTGAACCAGATTGAGATTGAAGGAGTGGACCAGGGCCAGAAAGTTATGAGCTTGTGTTTTATCAATATGAATGTTCATGTCGCCCATAACAATTAAAGGGGAGTTATCATCTGGAATGTCGGATAGGATTGTGTCCATCTAATCAATGATCCCCTAAGGACTACAGGCCTGTTGCCCTAAAATCCCACATCATGAAAGTCTTGGAGAGATTCATGTTGGTCCACCTAAATAGGCAAACAAGCATGTTTCAAGACTCACTGCAGTTTGCTTATTGCCGTGGGGCTGGAGTAGAAGACGCCATCATACACCTGCTTCAACAAACCCACTGTCATCTGGACAAAGCAGGCAGCACTGTGAGAATCATGTTTTTTTATTTCTCCAGTGCCTTTAACACAATTCAGCCTGTGTTATTGTGTCAAAAACTCCAGAAGACATGGGTGGAGGCCTCCACAATCCCCTGGATTAAGGACTACCTCACAAACAGACCACAGTATGTGAAACTGAAGAGTTGTACGTCTGACCAGGGGATCACCAGCATAGGAGCACTACAGGGGACTGTACTCTCACCATTTCTTTTCACTCTGTACACTTCATACTTTCAGTACAGGTCAGAGTCCTGCTATGTACAAAAATACTCAGATGACTCTGCAGTTGTTGGTTGGATCAGAGATGGACAAGAGACTGAGTACAGAGAACTGGTGGACTGCTTTGTGTCCTGGTGTTCGAACAATCATCTCCTCTTGAATGTGAACAAGACAAAGGAGATGATTGTGGAATTTAGGAAGAGCAGCAACATACCAACACCAATTTCCATCATGGAAGAAGAAGTAGAGGTGGTAGAGGAGTATAAATACCTGGGTGTTAACCTGGACAACAGACTGAACTGGAGACACAACAGTGATGCTGTTTTTAGGAAGGGACAGAGCAGACTGTACTTCCTAGGGAAGCTTAGATCCTTCAATGTTTGCAGCAAGATGTTGAAGATCTTTTTTAAGTCTGTTGTGGAGAGTGTGATCACATCTGCAGTCACCTGTTGGGGGAGCAGCATCAAAGCAAGAGGTTGAAGAGGTTGAACAGATTGATAATGAGGGCTGGTTTTGTTCTGGGGACTGATCTGGAGTCTCTTGAGTTGATTGTCCAAAGGAAGATGGTTTGGAAAATAGAAATCATCATGGAGAACCCTCATCCTCCTCTTCATAACACAGTAACTCAACAACAGAGTGTCATCAGTCAAAGGCTTCTTCTTCAGCCCCGCTGCAGCACAGACAGCTACAGGAGATCTTTCTTGCCCACAGCTATAACCTTCTACAATGGCTCCGTGAAGAAGAACTGAGCTACAACAACACTTAATTTCCCTTAGGTGATTAATAAGGTATTTTTGATTGATCAATCGGTCGGTCGATTGATTGAGCAGTTGGACAGGTTCGCCTAATATAGTGGCCAGTGAGTGTATATTCAAATGTATATTACTATATATGTATGTATTACTATGTGTATACGTGTGTGTTTAAAAATCATATCGCCATTCTGTATACTCAGTTTTAGAAACCTAAATATTAATTTAATATAAAAACCTTGTGCATTTTTATATTTATTGTATTTTGTATGTAGTGTTATAACTACATGCCTGATGTTTATAAAAACCCAAACCATCTATAAATCTTGTGAATTTGCACAAGTTATAGTTATTTGAAAAGTTCCTCCATCATAAACAATGTGTGATGAGTGAGCGAGCTGCCTGTGGTAAGATGACCGCTGTTTGCGGATGTTCGACTCCATAGGCCAACAGTAGCGACAAGTCGTCTACTGTTTTGTCTAATGAACATCTCCCTGGTGAGGTGTTCTGGGGACGTCCCACCAGGAGGAGGCTCAGAGGAAGACCCAGGAAGTACTGGAGGGACAATGTCTCCCAGCTGTCCCGGGAAGGCCTCGTGATTCCCTCGGAGGAGCTGACTGATGTGGCTGCCCCCCCCCCGGCCCCAGATAAGTGGGGGAGGAGAGAAGAGGAGAGGAGGGGGGGGGGTTGATGGATGGATTTGAATTGGCTCGGGGCTGCTGGGTTCCATAAAGTCTCCCTCCACCTCCAGTGACGGTGGAGAAAACAGCCAATGTCGCTTCAGTCACTGTATATGTTTCAGTGTCAGATTAAGCTAGCTGTCACTGTCCTTCTTCAGCGGGAGGACAGTCTTCCAACTTTCCTCCTCCACCTGTCACTACCAAGGGCCTTGTTTGATATAATATAATGGGGGGGGTCAATGCGAGGCCCAAAGGGCCGAAGCACTAGCGGCCGGGGGTCTGGGGACCGCTTAAGGCCCCCAGAAGCCAACGACTTACAGATGGCCAGAGGCGATTTTTGAAGCATTTCTGACTGCATATTTCATGATATATTTGCCTCTGCCAGTGACTCACCGGCAGAGGATTTTTATAAGAAACTAGCGAATTTCCACTCTTTACTCCCCCCCATAAACAAGGCCCATGGTCACTACTACCGCACCTACTCGGCCGCGTCTCATCCCTTGTTCTCCTTGGAAGAGGCCTCCTAGAAAACGCGGAAAGCGCTCTGGCCTGCTTGTGAGATTGAGAGCCTCAGGTGGATCTTCAGGCACATTGGATTTTACCTTCCGTTGGATCCGCTCGGTTATACCTGGAGACTACCAGCTGGTGGATCAGCTGACTGTCACTCATCGCTTCAAGCGGCCACGTCACAGATGTGGATTTCTTCAACCTCTGCTCTTTGCCTTGTACTCGTGCGGTAAAAGTGGATTCTACCATCCGGATGGCTCTACTGAACGCCAGATCGCCAGTAAACAAAACGTTTTTATTGAATGACTTTTTCAAGACCCGTCAGCTTGATTTTATGTTTTTGACAGAGTCCTGGATCTGGAGCGGTGAGTGTGTGTCTCTCTCCGAACTTGTCCCTCCTAACTGTTCAATCTTTAATACCCCTCGGATTTCTGGTAGGGGTGGAGGTTTGGTTACTATTCATAATTCTCACTTTCTCTGCAGCAAAACGCATCCGACGGAGTCCTTTACAGCTTTTGAACACCAGCTCTTTGAGCTGCATCTGGCTTCACCAATGCACTGTGCGCTCATCTACCGGCCTCCAAAAATAAACAATAACCTTATCATAGAGTTCTCTGACTTTGTGGCAGGACTCGCTCTTAAATCTGACTCGTTTTTAATTGTTGGTGATTTTAATGTTCATTTGTGCAGTGATACAAGACCTTTGGTCAAGGAACTTTTAAATGTTTTACAGTCTGTTAATCTGGTTCAGTGGGTCACTGGTCCAACACACGAGAAAGGCCACAGCCTGGACTTGGTATTATCATATGGATTGGGTATTAACATTGCAGATATAACTGATCTTGGGATCTCTGACCATTTTCCCATTCTCTTCACTGTTGAAAAACATTGCCCTGTGGTGAAGCCCCCTGCTCCTGTATGAAGAAGAATTCCTGATGACACGGCTGTGTCGGAGTTCTCTGCTGCTTTTAATAACTCTAAAGTAATTAATTCTCGGACAGATTGTGTTGACAATCTGGCAGACTGTTTTAATAGGACATGTTCTGACATTTTAAACTCTGTGGCTCCACTTAAAGCTATGCGCTCTAAGTCAAAACCTGAGCCATGGCTGAACGATACCACCCGTGTACTCAGATGTGAGTGTCGACGCGCTGAAAGGAAGTGGAAAAATGACAGGTTGCATGTGTCTCTGCAAACACTGCGGGAGTGTTTGTCTGCCTTTCAAAACTCTGTAAAATTGGCTAAATCTCACTTTATGTGTAACCTTGTATCCACAAACAGCCACAGACCCCAGGTTCTTTTTAAAGTTTTTAACAGTATTGTTAACCCAAGTAATGACAGTGGTGTTTCTCCTTCACAAGATTTATGTGACAAATTCCAGGCTCTTTTCTCCGATAAGGTCCAGCAGATTAGGTCTTCTATTTCATCTCTTTCTGTTTTGGACCCTAGATTTCCCTCAGTGCTTTACATCCTGTTCCCAATTTCAACTTGTTTCATTGGAGGAATTATCAGATATTGTTCATCACTTGAGACCTTCTTATTGCCCCCTGGACTGTCTTCCATACTTTCTGCAAAAAAAGCATTTGACAGTGTTGGTTCCTTCATCCTGAAGTTAATCAACACACCTTTCCTCAAGTTGTGTTTTAAACAGGCCATTGTACAGTGATTGTAGTGTGATTCGCTGTTTACAACATCAGGAAAATCAGAGCCTTCCTGACAGACCTGCATCGACTACTGCAACTCTTTGCTGGCTGGTCTTCCGGCGTCCTCGGTTAAACCTGATGATTCAGAACGCAGCAGCACGTCTGGTCTTCAACCAGCACAAGAGGGCTCATGTCACTCTGCTGCTTATTTCTCTGCACTGGCTTCCAGTTGCAGCACGCATCAAATACAAAGCTCTGCTTCTGGCTTACCAGACTCTAACACACACAGCTCCTACTTACCTTCACTCCTTCACTCCAAAGCTACATTCCCACGCGTCAGCTAAGCTCAGCCGCTGAAAGACGCCTAGCGCTTCCACCACAACGTGGCATGAGATCATGTTCCAAACTCTTCTCCTCTGTTGTCCCCCGATGGTGGAATGACCTACCAAACTCGGTCCGATCCTCAGAGTCGGCACCTACTTTTAAGAGCAGACTTAAGACTCACCTCTTTAAAGAACACTTTCAGTCTTAATGAGGAATTGATTTATGATTTATGATCACGATTTGGGAGTTTATCTCTACAAAAAAAAAAAAATTGATACACTTGATGTATCAGCGTCGGAATTAAACTGGACTCCAAACAAGTCCGCCTCCTTATACTGTTTCCTTCTCTTTGATTTCTTGCTTGTATGTCCTCTCAATGTAAGTTGCTTTGGATAAAAGCGTCTGCTAAATGACAGTAGTAGTAGTAGTAGTAGTACAGCCACTTCTAAAAAAAGCAAAATTGTGATAAGACTTCTCTTTCAAATTTTAGGCCAGTATCAAAACTCACTTTTATGTCTAAGGTTCTTGAAAGGTTGTTTACTTACAGCTGCAGGACTACCTGTCCCTTTATAACATTTTAGAAAAATTTAAATCTGGTTTTAAGCCCCTTCATAGCACTGAAAGTGCTCTGTTACGAGTTTTTAATGACCTTCTTTTAATTGCTGATTCTGGCCGTTCAGCCGCTCTGGTTTTATTGGATCTGTCGGCTGCCTTTTACACCGTTGACCATGACATTCTGTTGTCCCACCTGGAGTCATGTGTTGGGTCTTCGGGGTACTGTCCTCCAGTGGTTTAAATCATACCTACACAAGAGGTCATTTTCTGTTAATTTGGGTCCTTTTACCTCCAAATCAGTACCTCTGACATGTGGTGTGCCTCGGGGCTCCATTTTGGGTCCAGCACTTTTTTCTTTATACATGCTTCCCTTAAGTTCTATTTGCCACTTGGTGATGCCAAGTCAATCAGCTCATTACTGGCTTGCTTAGAAAGCATCAAACAATGGATGTCCATTAATTTTCCTAAACTAAACAACCAAAAAACTGAGATCTTACTCTTTGGCAATCCTGATCTTTTAAATGATGTTGTTAGTCCTCTTGGTCCATGTTCTGGTGTTTTAAAACCCTGTGTTAAAAACTTAGGTGTGTTTTTAGATGGTTCTTTTAGTCTTTATAGACAGGTGAGCGCAGTGGTCCAATCAGGTTTTTATCATTTAAGGCAGTTAGCTAAGGTTAAGACATACCTTCCTGCTAATGTCCTGGAACATGTCGTTCATCTGTTAATTTCTTGCCGCTTGGACTACTGCAACTCCCTGTATTCTGGCCTGAACCAGTCCTCCCTACACCGCCTTCAGCTGGTCCAGAATGCAGTGGCCCACTTGCTGACTGGCACCAGTAAAGCGGGATCACATAAGCCCAGTTCTGGCCTCTCTTCATTGGCTGCCTGTCTTCTACAGGATCCATTTTAAAGTTTTACTTTTTGTTTTTAAATCCCTTCATGTCCTGGCCCCATGTTACATTTCTGAGCTGCTGACCGTTTATGCCCCTGCCAGATCCCTGAGGTCCAGCGCTCAAGCTCTCTTAAAAGTTCCAAAGACCCGCTTAAAGACTCGCGGTGTAGTTTTTAACAGTTTTTATTGTGAACTGTGACTGTTCTGTATTTATTTTATTCTATGTGTTTATTGTTGATTGTCCTAACCTTGGTGTGTTGTGCCTTGTACAGCGCTTTGGGGCAGCTTATGCTGCTGTAAATGCGCTTTAGAAATAAAATTGACCTTGACCTCCTGTCCTCTCCCCTTGCTCATCCTCCACAGTTAGCACTGCCCACCTTGGTAGAATTTTTGAAATGTTGTCTGGGGGCAGGGGTTATGCTTTTTCATTAGGTTCAGTTACATTTTAACCTTATTAGAAAGACACACCCACCTAATGTCAGTGTGTAAACAAAAGTAGTTCCCCACAACATGAGTCAGAACCAGGCCAAACATAAACAAACACTAAGTTTATATGACATCCTCCAACAGCCAAATCAAGAGTTTTTACTGTTTGTGAGCTCACAGGCAGAAAAAAACATCCCTAATGGAGTAATAATGAATTAGACATAACTGTATTATTGTTCCTGAGGTAATTATTGAGCAATTTGCCTATTTAGGTTAAAGGCATACAGCTTGACCTCCTGACATACACGTGTGCACAGAGACACGCACATACACAAGCTAAACATAGCCTCTCTTGAAAATTACAGATTACGATTGTAATCTTGAATTGAAACTTTTGAAAGTAGATCATTTTTCTGTAGAAATGATTTAGGATGGTTAAAGAAACATGCCTAAGAAATTAAGAAAAAATTAATCTTTAATTTTAGTTTTTGGAAATCTGACTGAGGCTCCAGCTGCCTAATAATAACTGAGTGTATCAGCATGTTCATATCTGAAAGTGCTTCTGTGAGCCTACCAGCACAGAGAGCTCAACAAAGTCAGGGACCTCCAGATACTTGGGATCCAGAATTGGCCAGGACTGCTGCAGGACATCTCCTCCCCGTAGGAGGAGCGGACTGAGGGGATTTCTCACCTTGCTAAGACCTGGGGGAAACAGACAAGAATGCTAGCAATCAGAATGAATATAAAACTGCTCTAATACTGTCAAACAGCTGTTAAAACATTGAAGTAGGAGAGGAAAATGTTACTGGAGGCCAGGAAAATAGATGAGAATCCTGACTCCCACTAACACCACTGAGAAGGGTACATCCTTTCAGAGGCTCAAAGGAAGGATATGGTAGTTCATGTGTCTGTCCTGTTTATAACTCATTTCAGGGGGTACACGTATAAGAACAAACACACAACAAAGACACATTTCTTCCTTGCTTCCAGTCATGATCTGACAGGGTTTTCCTGACTCTGCATCAGCTAGGTGAGCTCTAAGCTGCTCAGCTGTGAGTTGAAAGTTTGTGTATGTGTCAACGTTAATAAAAGAACACTCCCTTGGATGGTAAAGTAACTGTTACAAGGACAGCTAATGTATTTTTAGAATAAATGTACTGAAGTGGTGTAGTGCATTTTCTGGTTTCTAAACATACAAGCTGGGCATTCACTGATGAGCTACAAAGTCAAAAAGTCAAAACTGTTTTATCACCAGCAATTTTCTTATATAAACTGCAAAATACACTTTTTCATTTTTATAAGTTTGATTCATCTGTATGAAGTTTTCTCCACACGGAGCCAATCCTTTTCAGACTTCAACTTTTTAATAAAAGTTTGTAAAATTCTAAAGACAAATAAACATCTAGTGTAAAAAACAAAGGCCATCCCTTTTTCTGCTTTTCAGCAAACATTTAACAGATATCTTTCATATATGTAACTCGCTTTATGCTTCATACGCTTAAGCTGTTTATTAATAATGTAGTAATGGTTTTAATGTCACAAACCTGTCCACAGTTCCGAGGCTAAGTGAGGAGCCATGGGAGCTGTCATCATCACCAAGGCAGCCAGAGCTTCTTCAAACTCCACACTGTGTTGTATAACTCTGATTGTCGTACTCTATATAAAACACACAAAGAAGGATTTTCAATGTTTTGGTTCACGCAGTCCACGGGAAATATTTTCTTTAAAGATGATAGAGTAAGTGCTTACACTCAGTGTATTGGTAAGTCCCATCAGACGAGAGATGGCAGTGTTGAAAAGAAAGTCCTCTGTGAAATGAGTTGTCACCTGAAAATATTAACACAATAAGTTAGATCAAATGTGATGGCGTATGATAGCTTGGAATTAGTGTAAATGCTGTTCCTAGAATTCACAGTTTTCCTGTTTCTCTTAATTAGTGAGATCCTTGGTGAGATCCTGCTTCTCACTTTTTGGCTCACTTCTTCTTCTAAAGTGACTGTGCTATTTCAAAAATTGTACCTCAAAATGTTCCACTCATTCAGGTCATTAAGGGTATGACTTTTGATCCTGATATCTTTTCAACTTTAGAAATTATTCCACTTCCCCATTGGAATACATTGAGATCTCTCTCTACAGTTTTCTCTGTGTCAATCAGTTACATAAATTCACAATTCGAACAAAGAGCAAATGCTGAGAGCTTAAAAGTACAATATGGAATATTTTCATAAAAGCAATATGTTTAACAAAATAAAGCATCCACAGAGTGTTTAAGCATGAAAATACACAATTTCATTTAAAAATTATATTCAAAGTAAAATATAATAAAATATTAATTTTGGTGGTACGACATTGGCATTTTGTTTACATCTACCAGCCAATAGCTGGCAGAGTAGCAGGCACCATTGTGGGTTGCCTAATACCGTAAATAGTCCAGCACAGTAGGGCTGGTACTGTGGAGTCTGCAGGTCAAGCAGCTTTAAAGGTGAGATGACGTCACTGTTTAAACTGGCGTAAAGCTATTTCATGTAGTAGATATGCCTGCATATGTCAACTCTCAAAAGAATTTGATTAAAAAACTAACAGGGCGGGGGTGTACGGGCAGGTCAGAATCCTCTTCTCAGCAACAGGGTTCCTTTCGTTAATGATATGTGGGTCTCTCTGGCTGACTTCGCTCTGATTGGCTACAACCATTGCCCGCAGCAAGCCTTTCTTCTCGGCTCCGTCAACAGTCCAGTAACATGGCGAGTGGACGTTTACAACCGTATATGTTCGAGCCTGAAACGTCTTCTGAGGAAGACGGAGGGGTGAACACATAAAACTCAACTAATCACATGAGCAAATAAACAGTGCTGTCAGATGTTTTCAATGAAAATAGATTCACAATATGGTATGATAAACCTGTTGCTCATGGACATTGTTGCTAGAGCGGCTATCACATGCTAGCATCATGAACTCTTCAGACCACGAACAAACGTTTATCAGGCAAGGCAGCATTTTATTAAATAAATAAACTTACGGGTATTGACGATGTGGTCGCCTCGTTCAGGGTTGGTAAAGAATTTTTAATTAAAATCAGTTTCTTTGACAATCCCAACTTGAATTCAAGCAGTCCTCCGTGAAGTGAGCTGAACATATTCTCAAATTGAGGTTATAACTGCGTGGCACTTCTCCATAAATGAACTTCAGCCACTCTTCTCTAGTTTTTTCATCCTTCGGGAGTGAGTGGAAACTTCCAGCATGGGTTGAGCATCCTTGGACACATGTCCCCGTTTGCGTAGTCATCTCTTCTCAAGTGCAGCAGCACAAGCTAGCGCAACGCAGCTAATGGTGTATGGGCTGGGGGTGGGGTGGGGGGGGGGACTGTTTACTTTACTGTGCAATGTTATTGGACGCTATGAAATGCCACGTAGGAAAAAATGGTGCTTTCCGATTCAACCGTTTTTTAAATATGAAACAAAGCGGACCGCCCACAAACGGGAACTTTGATACTTGCTTTGGACGTTCACACCATCATGATATACCCCAAAAAACTCAAAAAAGTGCATTTTGATGTCATAACCCCTTTAAGCCCCTAGCCTGACCAATCAGATCCTCCTTCATTATGTTCAAATGCAGAAGGGTCTGACACCAGAGCCGCAACCCAATCATTTCCACGTCAAATTTTAGGACACACCAATGACATATCACCTTACTTGTGCGTCATCCTGAAAACACGGAACTAGCGTTTGCCACCCAGAGCACAACATTCAACATGGCATACTCGGCTGTGGATAAAGAGTTTACTTCTGCGCTTGCTTCAGGTGGTCAAATACCTGAACTGAGTGTGCAATGAAACCTCGTATTTGCAAGTTTTTGACACAAAAGTGACAACTGTCATTAATATTCGTCTTTTCTCCTCCATTAACCATGGCTCTGTAGCTGCCATTACGACTCCACTCGATAAACCTCTTGTTTTCGTTCCGCCTCGTGTGTATCCGCTTTAGCGTCACTTCCAGGTTTCTGTGATTGGTTCTCTCTCAACTGGCTAAGCCCGCCCAGAGAGCAATGGCGAAAATCCCACAGGCTCCGCCGGCAGCCAGCCACCTCCAAGTACCCCAGGACACAGATCGGAAGTCCAAGACCCAAAGGGTAGCCCCCCAAGCAGGTATCTGACAGATCCAGGAAGCACTCAGCCCACCAGCCAGCCACCGGGAGCAGGCCAGTACACACCCCAAGCACCCAGCCCCAAACTCTAGAAACCCCCAGTACATCAGCTGGTGGGGGAATCAGTAAGCAGTGGGGAGCTTGGTGGGGGGAGATAGGCCCTGATAAAGGGGCATAAGATATTGTTACATAGAAGGGGAGTCTGAGACCCACCCTAACACATAGACAAAGACAGACATACATGCACAAACAGTCATACACAATCATACATTCCCACCCTCAAGCACGCATACGCAAACAATACCATACACACCAACGTGAAGAGAAACCAAAATAGACATCACAGACATACTTACATTCCCCTTACACACTCTACATTCCCAGATCTAGGTACCAGTGCCACCAGGGTGATCCCTTCCCCTCTGAGGCACAGCAAAGCAGACCACTGCCACCCATTCCTGACCACATCTAAGCTGTGGGTTAAAATTGGAATGCAGTGTGCCACAAGGACGGAGAAAACCTGCATCCCAAGGCCCTGTGTTGTGGAAGGGATTGTGTGATGGAGCAGGAGGAGGAAATCTGAAGGGATAAGGAGAAAATAACTGGGAGGGAGATTCCCTCCCAGGGAGCCAGCTCCCATACTGTCCCCCATAAGCAATCCTGTTCCCCGCAAGGGCAGGGGAACCCAACAGTGGCTACTTCCAAGACTTACGGCGCCCAAGGCAAGTTGCCCAGAACCACCCCAAAAGAGAACTTAAACCCACCCCAGCTTCCATTCATCACTCATACTGTAAAGAGAAACTAGATACCCAGGAAGTTTATCATCTTATTGTTTTGTAAGATATCAGGGTTGTTCCAGATGGGTGTTACGTTTCCATGGGATAAGTCACATCAGTCATATTAAGATACTCCCACCAAGCTGCCAGAGAAGAGCTGATATTAATGTTTTTAAAGCAGACATGCCTTTTAATATTTGGGCTAATGAAGGGAAGGTCTGAGATTTCTATGTTACTGCACAGAGCTTGTTCTGTATCTAACCATGGCTCATCCAAGGTGTTTTTATTAAACCATCTTAAGGTGTACTGTAACCTGTTTGCTAAGTAGTAGATGTAAAAGTTAGGGTGGTCTAATCTTCCACTGTCTTTGGGCCTCTGTAGAGTTTTTTTTTCTTTCCATAGGAATTAGGAAATGGATGAGTCCAGAGATCTAAATCCATCCAATGGTGGTCTATTTGGAATCATTATGAATAAATAATTTATTCTTGGTAAAACCATCATTTTAATTAACACAACCCTTCCCATGAGTTATAAAGGTAATGACTTCCATCAGATCATCTACAACTTTCTTTAAAAGTGAAGTGTAATTCAGTTGAATTAAGTCTGAGAGGTTGGGGGAAACATTAATACCCAAGTATTTAATATTTCCCGACTATAACAGAGTTCTTGGAGGATTTTTGAGAGAAAGATTTACTGACATAACTGTTGACTTTAACCAATTTAATGAATAATCTGAAATGCTAGAGAAAGAATTTATCAGTGTGATTACCTCATTAAGTGTTTTTTGAATCTTTGAGAAAAAGTAGGACATCATCAGCATAAAGACTAATTTTATGTTCTACATTCTTGCATTTTATGCCTTCAATGTCTTTATTTTGCCTAATTACTGCTGCTAGCGGGTCAATAAATATGGCAAACACTGATGGGGAGAGAGGACATCCCTGTCTAGTGCCCCTCTGGAGAGTGAAACTGGCCGGTCATGTGTCCTTACACAGGCTGTCGGAGAGTTATATAATAATTTTAACCACTTTAAAAAAATAATTTGTGCATCACTGCAAATAAGAATTTCCAGTTAACCCTATCAAAGGCTTTTTCTGCATCTACTGATAGTACTTTCTCATTGATTTTGTGCAACCAAACCAGTTCCAGATTGTGGAGTTAGCTCCTCGCTTTACAACAACACACACACATAGATGCAACTCTGTCTCTTTTTTCTCTTTTCATTTTGACAATGCATTGGGGTCATAAGAAACACATCTCGGCTTGAATGTTTTCACAGTGAAAGTAACGTTACGCGTTAATGGTTAATGTTAAACGTTAATGGTTCACATTTACCAAAAGCTGGCAGGTCCACTGACTGACAGACACAAAACTAATATGATCCAGTCTGTGCCTGTCCTATCAGCACGGTTACACGATGAGCTACATTGATCCGCATTCCATCTGCGAGGGCTACCTTGGTTCAAGCCATGCGGACCTCACTTAAATGCCTCAATCCTCCTGCTGATCCTGCGAGACTCTCCCGCAGCAAGGTAGGCAGCGAAGGGCACCTCTTTTCAAGGCTAACGCTAAAGACCTTTTCCACACCACTCATTTCTCGCTGGACATAACCACGGAGTGGATGATGGGCAAGAAACAGACAGCACCACTGCTGCTTCTCAGCTAGGAGCCTCGTAGCAGGAGGGAGGTAGCTGAATAAACGCACAGCCACTCCTAGCCTTCGCATGTCAGCTTTGACGCTGCTACCAGCTGCTGGTATGCAGCTCCTGGAGTTGTCAACCATCACCCAGAAGGCAGCTAGCAACAAGGGACTTTCTGTCCCTCAGCTGGCTCCGTCACGAATGGTCTGGCGGGGAGGGAGGTACGGCTCAGCTCATGCTTGTCATCCAGACCCCATCTGGCCTCAGTTCAAACTTAAAAAACTTCAAACTTTATTTATTTATAGAGCACTTTTCATACACAAAGAGCAACGCAAAGTGCTTGACAAATTAAA
Organism: Pachypanchax playfairii; assembly: GCA_006937955.1. Lineage (NCBI taxonomy): Eukaryota > Metazoa > Chordata > Actinopteri > Cyprinodontiformes > Aplocheilidae > Pachypanchax > Pachypanchax playfairii. Next base: position 537,747 of record SSNP01000226.1, on the reverse strand, counting down.
ATGACCCCATAACCCACATTCCCACCCTTCCCACACATTTAAGAAACAATAATGACAACTGCACCCCACAACCCATTTCCCATGCACACAAACACACAAGCAAACACACAGACACACACACTCGTACTCATAACAGATAAAACGACAAGAGTAAACACTATGCTGAGTTCAGATGGGTCTGGTAATGAATGACAAGCCATCAGGGTAGCCATCCGCCTCGATAACAGCAGATCCGAGGCACTGACCCAGGGCACCCAGGGAGGGAGGGCAGAAACCCCACCACCCCCAAGCACTACCGGGGAGCGCCGCCGACGACCACCAGCCCCGAGGCAGAGGGCTCCACAGAGGAAACACTGGAAGGATTAAAATAAATGACATATAAAAATAGCAAAAGCTAATATGGATAAGAGTATAGCTAATGAACTGTAATTATCGAAATAGTAAAACAGTAGAACATAACTGTGTAAAATCTAAACAGTAATAAAAATAAATAAATATCTAAAACAAGCATTGAAGCTAACAGTCAAAAAAAAAAAGTAGTCAGTTAAGTCAGCTAAGCTAAAAAGTCTTGAGCCTATTCTTAAAAACATGAACGTTCTCTCCGGCCCCGAGGTCCTCCGGCAGGCCGTTCCAGAGGCGAGGACCGTATAACTAAAAGATGCCTCGCCATGAGTATGTGTCCTGACTTTTGGAATCACAAGGAGACGGTTGCCAGAGGAGCGCAGAGACCGCGAGGGTTCGTATGATAAAAGCAGTTTTGAAGGATAAGAAGGCCCAAGACTGTTAAGACACTTAAAAACCATTAAAAGTATTTTAAAATCAATCCTGAAACATATGGGGAGCCAATGCAATGATTCCAAAACCGGAGTGATGTGCTCCCGCTTCCTGGTCTTTGTCAGGACACGTGCTGCTGAATTTTGTAAGAGTTGTAAGCCTGAAATACTCTTTTTAGGAAGACCAGAAAGCAGGGCATTGCAATAGTCAATTCTGCCGGTGATGAAAGCATGCATTAGCGTCTCTGTATTGGCCTGAGAGAGAATGGGGCGGACTCTGGCGATGTTCTTTAGGTGATAAAAACTTATTTTGGTATTGTTTTCAATGTGTGGGATTAAAGTCAGCTCAGAGTCAAAAATCATGCCCAGGTTCTTCACTTGTGAAAATGGATTAAGAGACATTGAATGTAATTTTGGTAAAAGTTTCTCTCTCTGAGCCTCTGGACCAATGATTAAAACTTTAAATCTGAAAGTGGCTGGCACTGAATGAGTTAAGGGACCAAAAGTAATGGGACAATTGGCTTCTCAGTTGTTCCATAGCCAGGTGTGTGATATTCCCTTATTATCTCAATTACAATGTACAGATAAAAGGTCCAGAGTTCATTTCTGGTGTGCTATTTGCATTTGGAATCTGTTGCTGTCAACTTTCAAGATGAGATTCAAAGAGCTGTCACTATCAGTGAAGCAAGCCATCATTAGGCTGAAAAAACAAAACAAACCCATCAGAGAGATATGAAAAACATTAGGCGTCGCCAAAACAACTGTTTGGAACATTCTTGAAAAGAAAGAATGCACCGGTGAGCTCAGCAACACCAAAAGACACTGTAGACCTCAGAAAACAATTGTTTTGGATGACCGAATAACTCTTTTTTTTTGGTGAATAAAATACCCTTCACAACAGTTGGCCAGATCTGGAGTCTGTTCCAGAAAGACTGGTCAACTTACCATTTGGTAAACACTTTAACTCATGGTTAATCAACCAAGAACCTGCATAGCCTGAGTATGTCGGTTCCAGAACACCTGATAAGAATCTGGGTAATCAACCTACTTCTTGTTAACCGGCGTTTGTGAGCGCGCACCCTGAAAATGGGTCACAATGGAAAGTGAAGGGGAAAAAACGGCAGCATTTTTTCATAAGCGGAGTTGGAAGTGTTGATTCTGGCTTATGAAGAATTCAATCCAATAATTATTAAGAAAAAAAATATAGCTGCAGTAGCAAAAGAGAGAACATTGGCAAAAAATAACAGACTGAGTAAATGTTTGAGTTTAATCCTAACTCTCAACTCTCTTCATTTTAAAGTAGTACTAAATAACTTTTCTGCAGCCGTGTTTCAGACGACCATAGCTGGAACACGTGTTTTTTTGAAATATGCTACCTGTTAAGATGTACTACCAATTCTTTCTGCACATGTGCCGTTCCGCAGTCTTGACTTCAATAAACAGATATATTGTTTATTTTTGTTTCAATGTTTTTCCATAAGTACATTTTACCTATCAAATAAATTCTCCCAGGACAGGAACACTAAATATGCTGTTATTTTTACTTTCTTTGCATTGTCAGAGCGACAGGCAAATGTTTGGACATACCCAGAGGAGAGGAACCAACAATGGACGATAAGGACCCAGAGGGCTTTTACATAGAAAATATCAGGGAACGATCATAAAAATATACTTAAGAGGACACACTCGCCATGAACAAGAATACTGTCTAAACTTCCAATTACATCCCATTGTGAAATAAGTTGTCAATTCGTACTATGGGGCATTTTTCATCAGGGCAGAATATACAGTATCATCAGAGCGCCACTTCTGGCTGTGACCCAAATTACGGAAGTTATTTAGTCTATTGAGCCATCTGAGGCATCCAGAGTGATGTCTAATATGATGCTGAATATGTTTTTCAGTGAGTATCCACTTAGACAAGTTTCAAAACAGTAGCTTAAAGTTGTAAAAGTTATTTGGTACTGCGTTAATTATTCATTCATTTTCCACCTCTTGTTCCTACTTTGGGTTGTGGGGTGCTGGCAAATATGTCAAATTGAAAATATTTTTCAGTATTTTGAATAACCATTAAAAAAATTACTTTCTTTTGCCACCAATGTGTTATGGGTACAATAATATTGTAAACTGACTTATGCCGGGTGGACACTGTGCGATTTTAGAAATCTGACTGTCGGGAAAATTCTCCCACTGCACGACCGGGTTTGTCACTCGTACTCTATTTGACCCTACAACATGTGTACTCATACTGTACGACTGCTGTCAGCCACAATGATTGACAACCACGACTACTCGTCGGCGTCAGTCGGCGTGTGACAGCACGACGCGCTCGAGTGTGAACAACAAAAAACAAAGGTTCCTAGTTCCTATGATAACCACAGTGTGCCTGACAACAAGATGGCGAGCAGGCAGAAAGTTGTTGCAGTTGTGTGCGCTGTCCTGTGCGCAGAAACAAACAAACAAAAAAAAAAGGATTTGGGTACGTGAATGGCTGAGGAGACATGGTCGGTATGGGATGTCCATCCTTCATCAGGGGCTTAAGGTAACGTTAATGTTAAACTATATATTGTTTTACAGTAGCTATGATAGTTTCACATTAGCATTAGCCAGCCAATGTTGCTCCACCGGTGTCTTCTGCGCAGGTGTGAACGTAGAATCGTGGCGTAACACCGCTCACACTGTACGAGCTACGGCGAAAATTTCTGATATGCCAGAAGTTTGATCGAGAGGTCGCAGCATTATCGTTAGAATGTAGCAGCAATTAATCCTTCCTCGTGAGTGTCCTCACACTGTACAGCTTACAACCTCCCGACCCGACATCCCGATGCTACGGTGTTTCCACGATGACGCAGCGTGGTCTGCGACGGCAAAATCGTGATGAAATCCCCTTGAAATCGCACAGTATCCAGCTGTCCACCCAGCATTAGACATACACTCACCGGTCACTTTATTAGGTACACCTGTCCAACTGCTCGTTAACACTTAATTTCTAATCAGCCAATCACATGGCGGCAACTCAGTGCATTTAGGCATGTACACATGGTCAAGACAATCTCCTGCAGTTCAAACCGAGCATCAGTATGTGGAAGACAGGTGATTTGAGTGACTTTGAACGTGGCATGGTTGTTGGTGCCAGAATGGCTGGTCTGAGTATTTCAGAAACTGCTGATCTACTGGGATTTTCACGCACAACCATCTCTAGGGTTTACAGAGAATGGTCCGAAAAAGAAAAAATATCTAGTGAGCGGCAGTTCTGTGGGCGGAAATGCCTTGTTGATGCCAGAGGTCAGAGGAGAATGGCCAGACTGGTTCGAGCTGATAGAAAGGCAACAGTGACTCAAATAACCACTCGTTACAACCAAGGTAGGCAGAAGAGCATCTCTGAATGCACAGTACGTCGAACTTTGAGGCAGATGGGCTACAGCAGCAGAAGACCATGCCGGGTGCCACTCCTTTCAGCTAAGAACAGGAAACTGAGGCTACAATTTGCACAAGCTCATCGAAATTGGACAATAGAAGATTGGAAAAACGTTGCCTG